>WNWK01003151.1:0-90000 GCA_009830355.1 Cherax destructor
CCTCCTCCCTATACACAAATAAAACCCTACTTCATAACATTTAAAAATTTTAAAAAATTTCCCTAATTTAATTCTAACTCTCCATTTATTAACTCTCTTCTCCTATTTTTAAAAAAAATTTTTTCCCCTATGCTTTCTCAATTTTTTAAATTTTTCCCCAAAAATTTTTATTTTATTATTATTATATTCAAGGAAGGACGGGGCCAAGTCATACAGCCTGTGGAGAATAGGTAATGGATGATCCACGGAAGTGGAAAAATTTTAAAATCCAAAAAAGGAGCATTCTCGGAATCAAGACACATTTTTTGGGAAGTGAATTTTGATTTCAGGCCCTAAGGCAGAGGAGACGGTCAGCTTAACCGGGGGAATTTGGGGAAATGTTATACTGTTTGGAATGTTGACATAGTGGGCCCTGGGGCCCCTCTTTACATGACATAAAAGGATGGGGTGAGTTATGCATTTGTGGTCCTTCGCTTCAGCACCCCCTTTTTGCCGATTTTTTAAAAATTTTTTTGTAGAATCTTTGTGAATCAAACGGATGGAGACAGCCTGAAATTTTGCTGTTTACAATCTGAGCCAGCACAACTGGCCGTGTCTGGACGTGTAGACCTTGGGTCGGGGCATTCCTTTTAACCTGTTGGAGACTTGGACCTGCCTCAGGGCCAGTGGCCCCCTGCTGCAGTGTTCCTTCTTTTTTTTCTTATATGTTGAATGTTGGCCTATATGGAACGAGTCTGGCTGTACTTCCTGTGTGTTATTCAACTTCTACAAGTTCTGGGGGCCCAAAACCTCGTTGGTTAGACTAACTTACAATATCCAGAAGAGTATCACTAACAACCTTGTTCTTTCTAAAAAAAAGGTATGACACAAATTGGTCTTTTTGCATTTTAAGTATCTTTTGAGGAAATAAGTGGCCAGCGTTTATAGTTTCATAAACAACAAGAAACTAAATATGAGGTTGCCCCCCTTCCACAGTAAAAAGGGGTTATCTGCCATCACATGTTTTATCTTACCCAGGATGATAAGGCCAGTCTTATTCAATGGGAAGTTAAATCTTCATTGTACCACCCTAGTGATGACTGCCCGGGGTGGGCGGCCACTATGGTGGTGTTGAACAAAGTGGTGGAGTGGGTATGTTTGTCACCATGATAGATGACTAAATTTTTTGGGTTTAAAAAACGCATGTTTCCCCCGGGGATGTAACCTTTTTAAGACCTTGTCCTGCCTTAATTTTTTTGATTTGCCACTTGCATTCATTCGTCTTATCAACGTTATTATATCACATTGGCAAAAAACGTCATAATGTAACACAGGAAAAAAAATGTTTTTTCGATAAAAACGGACTGCACGAGTCCGTTTTCATTTCTCGGTCAAAATTTCCGATCCCCTTTTTATAAACGACTGTATTAATCAGCGTTGTGGCGTTTACAGTGTAAAAAACATTATTATAAAAATTTGATCAACATAGCCAACCCAAAAAAATAAAAATATTGAAAATTTGTAAACACGTATGAAAATGGAGGAAAATTTGGGGCATGTAAATATCGAATGTTATGGGGGGAAATTCACTAGTGTCGCCTGGCTGTTTTAAGGGGCTCCCATGCCCTTTAATGCATGAATGTGGCTGCCCCCCAAAGTTTTTATGTATTTCTTATTATCAGGGGGGTTTTTAGTCCCCCCCAAAACTTCATGGGGAAGGTCTACTAACGGGCTGCAGAGATTAGCTTTTTTAACTTTGCTTATCAGTGATAGTTAAAATTCCGACCAAATGTAATGAAAAAGGATGAGATGCAATAATGTGTTTTTTTAAAATTAGGCAAGTTTTTCCCCCCGATTTTAAAAAAAACAAAGCGGGGGGCGAAACGTTGCCAAAAAAAAAGTCCCTTGGGCATCTTTCCATTTCCCCAAAATCTTATCAGTAATGATTACTCACAATGATAAAAAAAAAGACAAAAAAATTTTTTTTTATTACCATTGATCTACAGGGTGTCTGTCCTTGCTGGTCTTTCTGACCCGGGGATAAGTGGGGCAGGATGCAAACTACAGATTGTGTTGCTGGCAATGGTGCACATATGCCATGGTTCAGAAAAAAACCGGGGCGTCAAGACCACCTCAATGAAAGTTACTAAGAAAAATCATTTTTTTTGTGTCTTGAGTATGACCAGGGGTCATTAACAGGTATAAACAGCAAATACTAACAATGACAGCTATATCAAGCTCTACAGCAAACATCTGTTTCCCTTTACCTCCTTGGCACGTATGTCAGTATGTGTTTTGGAAATGGTGGTTGGGGGAAAAAGCCCCAAAAAAAACGCTGCTCAGGGTTTAACAGGGAATGGTAATATAAAAAAATTTTTTTAACGGGGTTTTACCACATGGTTACATCAAACGTGAAATGTTTTACAAATAAAAGGTCATAAGTCACAGCTATATTCACAAGTCATGGTTTTTGGGGCCCCATTTGAAGTGAAAACCTGCAATGATTTCATAAGAATGAGATCGGGGGTCCAAACCCCCACAAGGACCATCTGCTAGCCAGTTCCCTGGCCCCCATGAGCAGCTCGGGATACGTTTGGGGTTTTAAAATTTTTAAAGAAACATTTTCGTGTACGGAAAATTTTTTAGTGGCAGGACACTCTTCAGGCCTTTTTTAAAAAATTTAGACGATACCTTTTAAATTAAATATTTGATGGTTTATATGATGAAATACGTTATAATCAAAGTGAGACTAATTAATGTTTTACTGACTTTGTTTTTTTTTAGGTTTACATAGGGGGGGGGTGTGTGTGTGTGTGTGTGTGTGTGTGTGTGTGTATTTTTTGTGTTTGTTTGAGGGGGGGGGGTGTGTGTGTGTGTGTGTGTGTGTGTGTGTGTGTGTGTGTGTGTTTTATTTTTTTGTGTGTGTGTGTGTGTGTGTGTGTGTGTATGTATTTTTTGTGTGTGTGTGTGTGTGTGTGTGTGTGTGTGTACTCACCTAGTTGTACTCACTTAATTTGGGGAAAAAATTTTCAACACTTGTCCTACCTTTGGGGCCCGACTGCAAATATAAGCCACTTCTCTGGCCCCTGCTGTACTTTCTACAAGAGTGATAGACTGAACACACGATTCCAGGCTGAGGGACTGATTATTTCAAACCCTCCCCCTTATACCTTCCTGCTTTGTATTGGGGCTAATGAACCCCCCATCCAAAAACGTTTTTTAAATAAAGATTCCCATATGTTTAACGGGGTCTAAAAATTTTTCCTCTATTTGATACAAACAGCTCGGGGTCAAATGCAATATTCAACCCCCCATGGTCTCAAAAATTTTTTAAAATTAACCAGAGTCCTGTTTTTTTTACCTCATGGCGGAAAAAATATTTTAGAATCGGGAGTTATAAAACATTGCAGATATATCTATATTTATAAATTAAAGTATTTTTAAATAAGTCGTATCGACGCCTGAAGGAATTTTGATAATTGTCATATCACTTGCTTTTCAATAGATCATTACTACATTATTAATGCTTTTGGGTTGGCTGTTTTGTACTTTTTAATTTTTTTGCCTTTATTTTTCTGACACTTGGCCCCAGTCCCTGACGATCTTCCTCATTCTAACTAGAACCGTTTCCCTGAATGAATCTGCCTGGACTTCCACTCATTTCTGTAACATTGCAAGCTCCTCAAGATGTGTTGATTGCAACACGAAAACCTAGATATATCATTCAACTTTCTGTGTGTTATTTTGCATATTTTATCACTGTTCGCGATTATTTAGGAGTCCTCCTTTCTTATGTTTTCTTTCTAAGAAGAACACATAAGAAACAAGAAATTAATTCAGATGTTATGCAAGGTAAACTGAAGATGTTGCTATTAAAATAGCACATAATTTATCGTTTTGCGAATCTTTTTACTGTTCTTTTATTTTAACTAGTTCCTCCTACATTATCAACACTCTTTATGGCCACTTTCAGTTATTATCTTTGCCTTCGCAAATATCTTGGAAATCTTCCTTGTAAATGTTTTTTGCATATTGACCTGAATTTTTGTAGCTGATCTTCAGCTACAAAATTCAGGTCAATTTGAAGCGTTCAGTTTCTTTTTAGAATCTTTCTCTTCATATTCTTACCAGTAAAGATTTTTATGACTCGTGAAATCGCGAAGATACTTGTAAGAAACTCACTCAACATAGTGGCGTTTGAACCCATAGTTAGCTAGTCCTAAAACTAGCAGGCCTGTGCGCCACCACGTATTAGGCTGTCCTTGTACAGTGGATACCATAGGCCTGATAGATTTACGACAGGCCCGAGATGGGTTAGATCTTCACTCCGTTCAAGAGGTAGTGGTTCATTATAGTCCTCATTATTTTTTTCTTTCCAAACCCAGATTTTTCTTTTTGGAGTTCTTCGTGTCTTGGCTTATCTTGATCAATTTTCTTTCTATTCGTTTTATCCTTTATTATTTTAGATTCCAGTGTAAAAGTGTTTCACGGGCAGGTATCATTCTTTTATTTTGTGAAATCCCTTTTCAAAATCCAAGTTTAAGGAAAGGTTTTATCACTTAATTAACTACATATTCACACCCTGATACTTTTTGTCTGGTACGTTATAAAAAAATAATAATTTTTCGAAAATTATACATTTTCATTATCATAATGGAGCCCATAATTTGATCTCAACAGATATTTACTGAAGGTGCCGAGGTTGCATCTAAGTCAAACTACCTACATATAACTGCAAACATGATGTGATATTAATGATAACATATCAAAGTGAGTGATTAATAAAAAAATTGTGTACCATTCCTATAACTGAACATTTAATGTTTATTTACCATTAGTTGATTCTCCCAGGATATTTATTTTTCCTTTTTTTTTTTGGCTACTTGAAATTGATACAAAGAATCACCAAGAGTTTTAATGATAAATTTAGAAAAATATCAGTGAAGAGTTGTCAGTGAACTCAGGATACACAACAACATAAGACCATTAATATCGAAACCTTTTCACCAGTGCTGACATAGCTAATAACAGTAAAAAATGGCACTTAGTGTGGTGGAGTGACGAAAATTGGAAAATTCTTCTTTTATTGAAATACAAGATGTATAGTTACTTGTGGAAATACAAAAAGACCAGTAGTTGGCAGCGGTCGCAATATACAAAGAAAGCAAATCTTCTTTCAGTAATCTTTCTTCACCAGTCGCCCTACCATAGCCAACAATAATGACAAAATAGCATTTGATGTGGTGGAGGTTGTAAACTCTAGAAAAGCTAAGTATAGTGATATAAGTGCACGAAACCTCAGGCACCTCAGGGGGTGCCGGCCAGCCGTTCGTTATAGTAGAAGCTACCAAAGTCTGGTATCCCTGGATGGATTCACAATGACGGGGTTTTAGGAGCCCATATCAAACCAAACACCCAAACAGTTACTGCTAGCAGCTGTAAGAGTGTCTTGTATCAACCACAGTATATATACCAGTATATATATATATATATATAATGTATATATATATTCTTCTTCTTTCAACAAATGGGCGTTTCCCACAAAGGCCCAAAAAGAAAAAAAAAAAGTTCCTCTGTTTAATTTTAGTAATGTATACAGGAGAAGGGGCTACTGCTTCTTGCTCCCGGCATTTTAGTCGACTCTTACAAACGCATGGCTTACGGCGGAAGAATTCTGTTCCACTTCCACAGGGGGATAAGAGGAAATAAGAACAAGAACTAATAAGAAAATAGAAGAAAACCCAGAGAAGTGTGTATATATATGCTTGTACATGAATGTGTAGTGTGACCTAAGTGTAAGTAGAAGTAACAAAACATACCTGAAATCTTGCATGTTTATGAGACAAAAAGACACAAGCAATCCTACCATCATGTAAACAATTACATTACAGGATTTCGTTTTACACTCACTTGGCAAGATGGTAGTACCTCTGGGCGGTTGCTGTCTACCAACCTACTATACACACACACACACACACACACACATATATATATATATATATATATATATATATATATATATATATATATATAAATATATATATATATATATATATATATATATATATATATATATATATATATATATATATATATATATATATATATATATATATGATAGGTACCACCTCTTGAAATTTACTGGGGACCTCATCCTCAGAGAAGACAATAAACGTACCTCAGGGAGAACTCGAGGTTTTCTCCGGAGCTGTTAGAATATTTTCTTCTCATACCACCCCCTATATATATTATATGAGTGCTTTATTAATAGACAGAATACATTGACAGAAAACACAAACATGAACATGAATACATTGGTACAATATATCAAAGATTATGAATCTCCTCCAGCTCCTCCGAATCCAGACGCGAGCCCAGTATGCAGCACGTATTTCCCTCTGGATGGCCACGCTGAGGCGCTGGAACATGAACGTGGCTGCCCTTGGGTCCCTGGTGGTCTCGATGAGTCTGGAACCCAATTCTTTAAGGAAACGTGATTCATTTTTTCCCCATGATCCCAAGGTCTCTGATCCTACTGTGACAAATTGATACTGTTGACTTATGTCCCTGTACTTGCCAATCTTCTACTCCTCCTGGGGTCAGCAGCTCCTCCCTGTCGCCCGACACTGTGATGGATGTAGTTGTCAGCCAGTGTCGACACACAGGTAAAGTCCCATGCTAAGAGCTTGCCATTCTTCCAAGGATAGATGGTGATTCTGTCGGGGCGGTTTGCTGGGTTGTTGGTATTGTTGACTGCTAGTGATCGAGGCTCTCGGCAGGGCATCCAGCTGTAGCAAGGGTTCTCTTTATGATGTCGTTGACTTCATTGTGTCTTGCATGCCAGCCCTTGGTTTTGGAACAGTTTAGACCATGTAGACCATATTGGTCGGCTTGCGCATCGCCGCAAATACACATAGATTCCGTGTGAATTGAGGCAGCAAGGCGCAGAGCCACTGCAATATGGAGGGTCTTAGGTCGAGGCGTATTCCCAGTGCCGAAATGGGAACTGTTTGGAGGAAGTCCTCAGCGTGATGTGCACTCACAGCCAGGAGATGGGTAGTCTCCCTGTGTTATGTTACAGCCCTAAGCATGTTGGCAAGCATCTTTTCAGTGATGGGGCCATCCCAACTTGACTGTAGGCCAGTTCTGCACTAGGTTTTGGTGCTGGAGCAGCAAGTCTCCCATTCAATGATGGCAACGGCATAGCTAGGGTCCTGTATTCCTGCTGAATCACTGAGGTTGTCTGGAAGAATTTATATTAACTCATTTGATGCTATAGAAGAGGATAGGAAAGCTGGTAGGGCAATCTGGGAGAATTTGCGTACTTCCAGCCTTCCAAGCCTGACTGGAATTGAGGCTTGCAACCACTGTCCATCTTCAAGGGAAAGATTCAACACACTCTCTAGCATGGTCTTGAGGAGAGAGTCATATTCCTTGAGTTTCAGACTGCTGAAGGCTGGGGAGCATCTCAGGAAGTAGGTAAGTTTTGGGATTGACAGGCACCTGGTGAGTAGGTAGAAGGCGTCGTGTGTTTCGATGTCTTTCATCCTGCCTTCCATCGTACTGAGGTCTGAGATTTTCTTTTCTAGGACCAGGTTGATGGCATTGGAGAGTGCTGTTGGCAGGATCAATGGCTCGTGCCCCTGGTAAAACAGCACTAATGTTCTGGATCATCTGTCGATTGGTAAAAACTATTTCACATTCTGTGGGGTTTAAAGATAAGCCCAGGCTCTCTCCCGTGTCTTCAATTTTCCTGATGTCCTCTAGGTGAGATTCTGTACTGCCTGCTAGGGTACCATCATCCAAGAACCAGATATTGAGCTCGCTGGAGAGCTCTTCTGTGACTTCCTTGATGACCAGACAGAATAGAAAGGGGCGAGGGTCCCCTGTTGCACACAATCACAAGAGTCAATTTCATGGTCCCCAAACAATAGTTTAGAAGCCACACTATAACACGATTCTATGAAGGGATAGAGGGAAGGGAAGTGTCTAGAAACTCCTTGGAGAGCAGCATCCTTTCTGACTGAGTTGAAAGCATTGACAAAGTCCAATTTGATCAAGGCTTTTTCATTGGGCTGCGTGGGCAGCTGCTTCACAGCCTTGTTGAACACCAAAACCGAGATGAGTTGGTTTAAACATTGATGGAGCCTCTTGACTCACCATTCGTACTTGGCGACTAGGCGCCGAAGGGTGTTGCCCACTGCAATGGGCCTGATTCCTCCATCCTTTTTCCGGAGGGCACACAGTGAGGCACCAAAGAAAAGGGGTCTAATGGCCTCTGGGACACTGCCAGCCAGGCACACATTGGAAAATTTGGTGAGTTCACACATCAACCTCTCGGAAACCTCACCAAGTTCTGGATTGAGCATTTGTTTTAAGTGTTGTGGCCTTAAACCAGTGAAACCTCCTGCTGAGCCCTGTGGAAATGACATAGCAGCTTTATACACATCGACGTCCTGTAAGGTTAAATGTTCTTCACCTGCTGCAATGTCAGGGAGGTCAATGTTGGTACTGGGAACGCTGGGTGGATGTTTGTTCTTTAGGGCTTGTGCTGTAATGACATACTTAGGAGCGATGGTATCCTCACTGGTTATAAGGATCAGTGCTCCGATAGTATTACCTCTTTTATTGTTCTGCTAATTTTGGTGTGTGTGTGTGTATAAAATCTTTTATATAATAAGCCTACCCTAGCCAGCCAAACCGCAAGAACTGGTAAAGACAACTAAATACAGTGGTACCTCGAGTTACGATATTTTTTCGTTCGAGAATGCTGTTCAAGTGCCATTACCAAACGAATTTATCCCCATAAGGAATAATGTAAAATAGACTAGTCCTTTTACACCCCCAAAAATATACTTACAAAAGCATTTAAAAAATAAACTTACATAAAAGGGCGATTTGGGGACCATCGTAACTCGAAGTACCACTATACTTTCAGAAATTTTAGACTAGCTAGCTAGGAGAGTTGTAAAGTGTTGTAAGATGACCACCACCATGAAAATCTGTAAAATCTGCAGAAATGGTCCCATAGGGAGTGCAGAGATTTTAAAGCAGCGACCACATCTTATATAAAATCAGATAAATGTTTTTGGGTCTGCTCAAACTAGTTACACCAGAATGTGAAAATTACATCTATATTAAAAGACAAGAACAATAAAAGATCCTTCTTGGAAAATATGTCAGCATGGTATGATAGCTGGGAATATAAAATGGGTGGGTTGGACAGGGCTGTTTTGGAATACAGTGCTCCTGAGGGTGCTAGTGTTGTCCTGGAGGACAGTGAACCAAAAGGAGATATTGGCCCTGGTGATGAAACAAGTAAAGGCAATGCTATTCAACTTACAGAGGTAAAAAATAGAGATACTGCTGGAGATGGAACAAGAGGGTATGATGCCTCAGGAAATAGTGTTGACACACTACCAGCAAAACCTGGTCTAAGCACTGATCTCCATACAGACGCGGTAGGTAGTGGGAAAACAGAAAAAATGCACCACCAGCGAACGTAGCTGCAATAAATCCTAGCAAACAGAACTCCAATCTATGCAAATTCTATGCCTTCGGTATCTGCAGGCATGGTATATCTGGTAAAACTGGTGGTACATGCACCTTTGACCATCCCAAAAATGCCGCACCCACATTACAAAAGGAGAGCGCAACTCCCTTCCTGTAACCTATTTCACCCCGAAATGTGTCACTCGTCACTCCATGAAAGAAAATGCTACAACACATACTGCCAGGCACATCATCTAAAGGGGACAAGAAGACACAGACCAGCCAGACTAAGGGAAACAAAGGAGGGGAGCCATAACATCTCGAGGGAAAGAGGTTTTTTAGAGCCAGGAGGAAAAAAAGATTCTTACACCAACTGAAAACACTTCTGGAGCAGAGGCACAGTCACTGGCCTCCACTCCAGAACAACAGATATTAGAGCCAGCAAATGAAGCCCCCCTAAATTCCACCAATATAACGACATTTGTCTTTCCAAACCTACAGGGGTCTAAAGCCGTCAACAAACAACAAAATCCCTTACATAAAGGGACTGCTCACGCAGTCAAATGCAATGTTTGCAGCATTCACAGAGACCCACACAAAGGATCATTTTGACAACGGAATATGGGTCCCAGGTTATAACCTATTATACACACAAAACCCGCACATATAAAAGGGAGGAGCTTACGACGACGTTTCGGCCCGACTTGGACCATTTACAAAGTCACACTAACACACAGAGACGGAGGAAGGGGTATTTATAGGCAGGCAGACAGGGGAGGGTACAAGAGAGTGGGGTAATAATGGAGTAAGTAGTGGAAGTGGTAGTAGTAGTAATAGTGGTAGTGGAGACAGTCATGTACTAGGAGAAGAGCATTGCAATGAGGCTAGCGGCCCGCAAGGGTGGGACGAGAACACAGAGGGAGGAAAGGCGAATAAAATGAAGGACAAATACAAGGCAAAAGAAAAGAAAGAAAGGAAAACCCATAGGAGAAAAAAAGAGAAGGGGGAAGAGATGAAAGGGGAAGGAATCAGGTTAAGTCACGGGTGTTCTGAAGTTTAGAGCATTTAACAATGTAATGAGTGAGGAAAGCATCAACAGAGACAAAGCCAGGGCCCACCCTTGCGGTCCGCTAGCCTCATTGCAGTGCTCCTCTCCTAGTACATGACTGTCTCCACTACCACTATTACTACTACTACCACTTCCACTACTTACTCCATTATTACCCCACTCTCTTGTACCCTCCCCTGTTTGCCTGCCTATAAATACCCCTTCCTCCGTCTCTGTGTGTTAGTGTGACTTTGCAAATGGTCCAAGTCGGGCCGAAACGTCGTCGTAAGCTCCTCCCTTTTAAATGTGTGGGTTGTGTGTGTATTGTTCCAGTCACGGTATTGTGCCTTTTTTGTTAGTTATAACCTATTCATATGCGACAGACTAAATAGACAACAAGGTGGGGGGAGGGGGTTGTCCTGTACGTCACAGAGTCGCTCATTTGCTCAGAACTACTAAACACCTCAAATGATGTATTGGAATTTTAGTGGTAAAGATTGAAACCCAAAACCTTGTCATTGTGCTTGTATACAAGCCTCCAGATGCAACTTCCCAGCATTTTCGAGAGCAGCTTGTGAAAACTGACCACTGTCTGGAAAATCTCCCAACTCCTGCCCCAAACATCTTGCTACTGGGAGATTTCAACTTGAGGCACCTAAAATGGAGGAGTGTAACAAATAATATTTTAGCAGAGATCACCCCAGGATGCAGCTCAGATGAAAATTCACAGACACATGAGCTATTAAATATCTACACCAAATTCACCTTAAACCAGCAAATATTAGAGCCTACAAGACTAGAAAATACACTGGACCTCATCTTCACTAACAACGACGATCTGATACGTAATGTAACGGTATCAAAGACAATACACTCAGATCACAACATAATAGAGGTACAGACATGTATACACAGGGCTCCTGACCAGCAAAATGTGATCAGTCATGAGAGTGTCTTCACAAAATTCAATTTCAATAACAAAAACATGCAATGGGAAAAAGTCAACCATGTCCTAATTGAAACAAGCTGGGAAGATATCCTAAACAACACAGGTCCGAACCTTTGCCTAGAAAAAAATGAACTCTGTGGTTCTTCAGATCTGCTTTAGGCACATTCCATTAAGTAAAAGAAAGAGAAGATGTAAACTAGAAAGAGAAAAATGCTCCCTATACAGACGAAGGCGAAGAGTCACAGAGCTGCTGAGAGCTGCCAATATATCTGAAATACGAAGGGAGGCACTGGTTAATGAAATTGCAAATATTGAACTTAAGCTGAAGGTATCTTACAGGAGACAAGAATCGCAGAAAGAACTAAAAGCCATAAAGGAAATTGAAAAAAACAAAAATAAAATACTTCTTCTCTTATGCCAAATCTAAGGGAAAAACAACATCCAGTATTGGGCCCCTCCTTAGGCGAGATGGGACATACAGAGATAACAGCCAAGAAATGAGTGAAATACTAAAGTTCCAATACGATTCAGTGTTCAGCGAGCCACTGCCCAGACTAAGGGTCGACAATCCAAATGAATTCTTCATGAACGAGACCCAAAATTTGGAAATCTCAAAAATCTTGGATATTATCATAACACCACAAGACTTTGAAAATGCAATAAATGGCATGCCCAGGCCCAGACTCATGGAACTCCATGTGCATCAAGAACTACAAGAAGCCCCTGTTGCGTGCCTTCAGCATTCTATGGAGAGGGAGCATGGACACAGTGGTCATCCCACACTCACTAAAAGCAACAGACATAGCCTCACTCTTCAAAGGTGGCAACAAAGCAATTGCAAAGACTACAGACCGATAGCACTAACATCCCATATCATAAAAATCTTTGAAAGGGTTCCAAGAAGCAAGATTGCCAACCACCTAGATACCTATCAGTTACATAACCCACGGAAACACCGTTTTAGAGCAGGTTGCTCCTGCCTGTCCCATCTACTGGATCACTATGACAAAGTTCTGGATGCTGTAGATGTGTAGTGCAATAATGATAGATGTTTAGTGCAGTGATGGTAGATTTGTAGTGATGTCAGATGTGTAGTGTAGTGATGTCAGATGTGTAGTGTAGTGATTATAGACGTGTAATGTAGTGATGGTAGATGTGTAGTGTTGTGATAGTAGATGTGTAGTGTACTGATGGTAGATGTATAGTTATGATAGATGTGTAGTGATAAACAAAATACAGATGTAGTATACACAGACTTTGCATAATATTTCAACAAGTGTGACCATGGTGAATAGTGCACAAAATGCGTGATATAGGAATAACAGGAAAAGTTGGTAGATGGATCTATAACTTCCTGACAAATAGAACACAAAGAGTAATAGTCAACCGAGTAAAGTCTGAGGCAGCTACAGTGAAAAGCTCTGTTCCACAAGGCACAGTACTCGCTCCCATTCTATTCCTCATCCTCATATCTGACATAGACAGAGATGTAAGCCATATCTCCGTGTCTTCCTTTGCGGATGACAACCAGACTGCCATGACAGTGTCCTCCTTCGATACACCGCAAGACTCCAAGCGGACATAAACAAAATCTTCAAATGGGCCACTCAAAACAATATGAAGTTCAATGAAGGGAAATTTCGACTACTTAGATTTAGAAAACTTGAAGAAATTAAGACTGCCTCAGGGTATAATACAAATTCTAACCATACAATACAGCGGAAAAAGTAATTTGAAGGACCTGGGAGTGATAATGTCAGAGGATCTTGTCTTCAAAGACCACAACAATGTATCTACCGCATCTGCTAGGAAAATTATAGGATGAATAATGAGAACCTTCAAAACTAGGGACACCAAGCCCATAATGATTCTTTTCAAATCGCTTGTTCTCTCTAGGCTGGAATACTGCTGTACACTAACTGCCCCCTTCAAGGCAGGCGAAATTCCTGACCTGGAGAGTGTACAAAGAATTTTCATGGCACACATAAGTACTATAAGGCACCTAAATTACTAGGAACGATTGAAGGTCCTTGATCTGTATTCCCTGTAGCGCATGCGAGAGAGATAAATGATAATATACACTTGGAAAATCCTAGAGGGAGTAGTACCAAACTTTCACACGAAAATTACTCTCTATAAAAGGAAAAGACTCGGCAGGAGATGCAACATTCCCTTAATGAAAAGCAGGGGCGCCACGAGTACACTGAGAGACAACACAATAAGTGTTCGGGGCCCAAGACTGTTCAACTGCTTCCCAGCAAACATAAGAGGGATTACCAATAGACCCCTGGCTGTCTTCAAGAAGGCACTGGACAGGCACCTAAAGTCAGTACCTGACCAACCGGGCTGTGGTTCGTACGTCAGTTTGCGTGCGTCCAGCAGTAACAGCCTGGTTGATCAGACCCTGATCCACCACGAGGCCTGGTCTCAGTTAATCCCCGAAGTCCTCTCCAGGTAAACTCCAGGTAGAAAATAAAAAAATCTGGAATTAAAATAAATTACCAAGTTCATTTCACTGTAAAATCGGGAAAAGCTGTGCTGTTGCGTCACAAATTGACTTAGTTATGAGTCAGAAATTGAAGATATAACCAATAAATTAGACAATAACCTAGGGAACTAGAAACATAATTGTTAATAACTAAGACAGAATAACAACCAGTAAGCGGACATTTCTCAAGTTATTAAATTTGACAGTGAATAAAATATTGTTGTAAGATATGATCCAATCCATTGAACCATGTAGCTAGACAATGATCTAGAAGAACAATAGTATATAATATTAGAATATTGATATAAATTAACGTTATGTAAAAATTTGTGTTTATTAATGGAACTGAAAAATATACAGAGATAAATAACAATAGACTGTTCGGTTTACTCATCAACTTAGCAAATCTCAGACACTACCAAAGACATAAAACTAATCCCAAATGAATTCCCCAGCAGCAGCACTAAACTCACCCAACGTGGCTACCCTAACAGTAGCACTAAACTCACCCATCATGGCTACCCCAGCACCAGCACTAAACTCACCCATCATGGCTACCCCAGCACCAGCACTAAACTCACCCATCATGGCTACCCCAGCACCAGCACTAAACTCACCCAACGTGGCTACCCCAGCACCAACACTAAACTCATCCATCATGGCTACTCCAGCATCAGCACTAAACTCACCCAACGTGGCTACCCCAGCACCAGCACAAAACTCACCCATCATGGCTACCCGAGCACCAGCACTAAACTCACCCATCATGGCTACCCGAGCACCAGCACTAAACTCACCCATCATGGCTACCCGAGCACCAGCACTAAACTCACCCATCATGGCTACCCCAGCACCAGCACTAAACTCCCCCATCATGGCTACCCCAGCACCAGCACTAAACTCCCCCAACATGCCTACCTCATCAGCAGAAAACTTACTCAACACATTACAACTCACCCAACATAGACGCACATACTGCTGACGTCATCGCCATCAGCAGTCAGATAATAAAAGACCTTCCCAGCCACCAGAACGGACTTAATGGCTGTCACTTCATCATATTTCTTGGCCAACAGAGAGGCAGGCAATTTTCCCAAATGGCGTCCGAAAATTTATGCTTCTTCTGTACCCCATCCTCCCTGGTACTCTATGGTAAACACCAGTGTGTGTGTTCAATATACAATGCTTTGTGTGCAGTTCCCTGTGGATTAAGACTTCTGGTTCTTTTTCCATGTTTGTGTACTAGTATATTGTGTGTACGAGGGTTTCAGGGGAAGACTAAGACTATTTGACGAAAGTTAAGTGCAAAGATTTAGAGCATTAGATCTCTTCAAGGAAGAGTGAGATAAATACAAACGTTCGCTTATACATAGTAGTATCTATCTGTCTTTCTCTCTCTCTCTCTCTCTCTCTCTCTCTCTCTCTATCTTTCTCTTTAGAGTACACACACACACACATACACATACTCACACACAAACAAACACACACACACACACACACATACGCACACACACACACACAATCCAGAAATCGTCTTCAAGTTTGGTGATCTTGCTACAACATTCAAGGTTATATTTTACTCACACAAAAAAATTAATCCTGAGAATAGTAGTAAAGTTGTGGTCCTCATGGCACAATACTCGACCCATTTATGTTTCACAGTCTTATGTCCAACATTTCCAAGGACATAAATCATCGCACCCTAACGTCCTTGCTGATAACATTAGAATCTCAGTGAAAGTGTCGTCCTTCGAAGACAGAGAATCTAATCTTCAATAGGATGTAAATAAAGTCTTCAAGTGGACCTCAGACAACAAAATCATGTTTAATGAGGAAACGTTTCAGCTAGTTCCTCTTTTACGAAGAAATAGAAGAAATTAAAACTGAAATGGAGAACAGGACAAATGGAACAAAAGGCGAGACTTTGAAATGATGATTTTAGATCTCACATTCAATGATCACCACAAAAAAAAAGATAGGCTAATTACCTAAACGTCCAAAACAAAAGATGGTGAGCCTGTTTGTATTCTGCTATATACTTATGGGGCTCTTAAATTAAAGGTATACGAGACTACTGAACTTGTGAACGTACGTATAATTTACAGTGCCCGTATACATTCGTTCAAACATCTGAACTACAGGGAAATTTGTTGATGTAATTGGGTGGCATATCTCCCAATTTAACAAGTTTGTTAAATTTATAGCGTATTTATTTATATTCATTAAGTAAAGAATGATTCTTCTTATCAACATCAAAATATTAACGAAGAAGCATTCCATAAAAAGGATGCTACCTCATTAATTAAGTCCGAGGAGATGCAAATTTGATTTTTTTCTGAAATTAAAAAAAAAATAGAATCTCTGGAATTAGATCAATTGGTTGTAAATGTTTTAGCTGATCCTTCAAACTTTCATCGTCGATGGACTATATTAAAAGAAAGCTTGAATTCACTCTGAGCTGTGTAAATTTGAATTAGAAACTTTTATAAAATAAACTCTTGGCTGTGGAATAACTGAAGAATGTTCATCTTATTGACTTCATTCCCTAAACACTAGTGTATCTTAATTTGAAGTATATTTATATTAATTTTAGGCTGTGTGTGTGTGTACTCACCTACTTGTATTCACCTAATTGTGGTTGCAGAGGTTCAGACATAGCTCCTGGCCCCGCCTCTTCACTGATCCCGCTCCATGAGCTTTATCATACCTCTCTCCTTGAAGCTATGTATGGATCCTGCCTCCACTACATCCCTCCCCAGACTATTCCACTTCTTGACAACTCTGTGACTGAAGAAATACTTCCTAACATCCAACTGGAACAACCTGTCTCTGTCCACCTTGCCGATTCCTCTCAGTATCTTATATGTCGTTATCGTATCTTCCCTATCTTTTCTGTCTTCCAGTGTCGTTAGGTTGATTTCTCTTAACCTCTCCTCGTAGGACATACCCCTTAGCTCCGGGACTAGTCTTGTTGCAAATCTTAGCACTTTCTCTAGATTCCTTACATGCTTGGCTAGGTGTGGGTTCCAAACTGTCGCTGCATACTCCAATATGCGCCTAACGTACACAGTGTACAGGGTCCTGAACGATTCTTTATTAAGATGTCGGAATGCTGTTCTTAAGTTTGCTAGGCGCCCATATGTTGCAGCAGTTATTTGGTTGATGTGCGCCTCAGGAGATGTGCCCGGTGTTAAAGCTCACCCCAAGATCCTTTTCCTTGAGTAAGGTTTGTAGTCTCTGACCCCCTAGACTGTACTCCGTCTGTGGTCTTATTTGCCATTCCCCAATCTTCATGACTTTGTACTTGGTGGGGTTGAACTCCAGAAGCCAGTTGCTGGACCAGGCTTGCAGCCTGTCCAGATCCCTCTGTAGTTCTGCCTGGTCTTCGTCCGATTGAATTCTTCTCATCAATTTCACATCATCCTCAAACAGGGACACTTCGGAGTCTATTCTTCCGTCATGTCGTTAACAAACATCATAAACAGCACCGGTCCCAGGACTGACCCCTGTGGCAACCCGCTCGTTACAGGCGCCCACTCTGACACCTCGCCACGTACCATGACTTCTTCCGGACATGTTGTCTTCCTGACAGGTATTCTATGATCCATTGTAGTGCCTTCCCTGTTATCCCTGCCTGGTCCTCAAAGCTTTCGCACTAATCTCTCGAGTGGAACTGTGTCGAACGCCTTCTTGCACTCCAAGAAAATGCAATCTTCCCATCCCTCTGTTTCTTGTCTTACTGCTGTCACCCTGTCATAGAACTCCAGTAGGTTTGTGATACAGGATTTTCCTTCCCTGAAACCGTGCTGGCTGTCGTTGATAAGCTCATTCCTTTCTAGGTGCTCCACCACTCTCCTCCTGATAATCTTCTCCATGACCTTGCATACTATACATGTCAGTGACACTGGTCTGTAGTTTAGTGATTCGTGTCTGTCTCCTTTTTTTCAATTTTCTTTACCACATTTGTTGGCTTCCATACCTCATGTAGTCGCCATGTTTCGATAGATGAGTTGAAGATTGTTGTTAGGGGTACACATAGCGCCTCTGCTCCCTCTCTCAGGACCCATGGAGAGATGTTGTCCGGCCCCATTGCCTTTGAGGTATCTAGCTCACTTACAGCTTCTTCACTTCCTCCTCGGTGTGTGTGTGTGTGTGTGTGTGTGTGTGTGTGTGTGTGTGTGTGTGTGTGTGTGTGTGTGTGTGTGTGTGTGTGTGCCTGTGTGTGTAATTTGCCAGTCTTTAACCAGTTTTGGCAAATTTTACTTTCTTAAAAAAGGCAAGTAAAACAAAAAAAATCTTGTAAAATTGTAGTTAATTTGGAAATGAATATGAATGACGAAAGAAAACTGAAAAAAAATAAAAATTCGAGGTTTTAGCGTATTTATAATTTTATCGTGAATAGACCTTCTTGTGTTTGGAGTACGTCTCAGGAGCATTTTTTCGTATCTTTTTATTTTTTTTTATAACTCTAGATCGCCTTATTAAACCAGTTTCAAATTTTCAACTCTGGTTCACAGTACCGAGGCAAGATTCACAGTTGATATTTCAGACACATGAGCAACAGTTCGGTATCTTTATTCCGACACGTTTTGCCTACACAGTAGTCTTCTTCAATGGAATAAAGAGGAGGCAGCAGCTGCCTCTACTAATGCCAAAATATTTGGATGTTTACGACATATTATGTACAGTCAGTGGCTTTCTATAAGCAGGAAACTCCTACCATTTACTTGAAAATAAAAAAAAATGTATTTACCTTCTTTGATTCTTCTTCAATATTTGAATGCATTACATGTATAAACAATTTAAACTTTCATATGTTGATGTTATCTTTCACTTTATGCTTTTGCTTGCCCTCCTTTCAGTCCAATGGGTTTTCTCATTTCTATTACTGTAGGAAAAAACTCACCTACTTGCCTGTCTTGTAGTTGCAGAAATCGAATATCCAGCTCTTTGACGTGCGTCCTACTAGCCTCTTTCCGGGTTTACTCCCTCCTAGTCCGGATAGCTCTATCATGCCTCTCCTTCACTCTGAAGTATTCCTCCGCTGGAGCTTCGCCCTGATCAATTCACCTTATGATATGTATTTGAATCATCGGTGAATCATCGGTGTGCCATCATGTAAATGTTGTTTACTTGACGACGTGCTCTAACTCCGTCCACCCTATTATTTTCTATTAGTATTTTACATGCAGTAATCATATATATATATATATATATATATATATATATATATATATATATATATATATATATATATATATATATATATATATATATATATAGATAGATAGATAGATAGATGGATATATATATATAAATATATGTGTGGGTGCCGAATAGGTAAAATTTATTATTTTGGCTTAAATAGCAACACTCTTCTTGCCGAATAAGACAAGCGAACATTTGTGTATGCAATAATTTCGGAGAAATAATTCTGAACCTAACGAAAAACATATTTCATTGTATTGGAAACTTATCTAAAATATATTTAACTGCATTACGCTAAATTAAATTGCTCTTGTTATAATAAGGTTAGGTAAGTTCTTCTAAGGTTCTTTTGATACACAATTATTAATTTTTACATTAACATAAATGAAAAAAATATATCTTTAAACGAATAAGAACAACTTTTAGAAAGGACTTAATTTCAAATGAGTTCTTGCTAATTGGCCAGTTTTACCTATTCGGCACGACATATATATATATATATATATATATATATATATATATATATATATATATATATATATATATAACAGCAATTCAAGGCATCTCGAAGTCCAGGAAAGTAGGGGACCAGAAGGCTGTCATGTGGATACATAAGTAAGAAAAAAAATCAGTGCTTATATGAAGCGTATGGCTTGTATGCAACGTATGTTATCCTATATATTATCTTATAATATTGGCACTCATTAATTTTATTATTTTAATCTGTACACGGCACACTAATATATCATCTGAAGTCATGTGTTGCCATATCTTACTTCAGGAGTCATGGTAATCATTGTGACATCTGTGTGATTATTCGGCTAAATTGCATGTTTCACTAGGGCCATGCTATGTTGGGTAATAATTCACTACACCACATTATGTGTTGTCTGATGTGTGGCCTGATGTTGCCTTCAAGACCATGCCGCTCGGGGTCAGTGCTCGCCAGTTGCAAGCAGTCTTACCTTCTCACGCAAATAGTATTCTGAACTTTTTACTTTCATAGCTAAAAGGGACATTAAACATGCTTATCGGTCACTTTCAGGAAGGAAATCTACAGAACTGTCTCAAACACATTCACTTAGTGTGACCTGTGACAGCCAGGCTGAGAGACACTGCAGTACGAGAGATCTCTACACAGTCGCATAATTAGGAAATGTTAGCAGAAAGTCACCCGAGTGTTGCACACTTATAATGCATTCACATCGGCGATTTTAGCTTAAAAAGTAACAGTAATTTTGCCGAACAATTAGTGACAATGTATGTTTACAGTGACTCTCTCTCGACACAAGGAAAATATATTTATCATTGACTTTAAGAACATTAAAATATATATATATATATATATATATATATATATATATATATATATATATATATATATATATATATATATATATATATATATATATATATATATATATATATATATATATATATTAAACTTATCTCAAATATGTTAAGTTAGATTGTGCAAAAAATAAATTACTTTCATGATAGCACGGTTAGTTGAGTTCTCCAGGTTAGGTTTGGTCCAAAACTTAAAATTATTATCACCATTTCAAATGAAACAAATATTTTAATTAATCCATAATAATTTTTGTACAGAGGACCAAGTTTTGTAATGCTGACTCGGCCTAAATGTCTATTTCGGTTTCTTAGGCAAGACACACACCTGTATGTACTTCTATATATGGTTGCTGGTGTCGAGTCTCGGTTCCTTGTCCTGCCTCTTAACTGGATGCTGCAAGATTTACTCTCCGTTGGCTTTGAAAGATCTATCATATCTCTTCTTAAAGTTATATATACATCTTTCTCCTACCACTCTTTCTTTTCATGTTATTCCACTTCCCAACTATTATAAGGCAGAAAAAAATAAGTCCTAACATCCCTGTGACTTATCTGTATTTTCAGATTCTTGCTGTGGCCACTGAAACAATCTCTCACAGCCAACTCAATCAACTCTTCTCAGTAATATATACGTCTTTATCATATCACCACAAGTTTTTCTGTCCTTTAATGCCATTAGTTTTACCGTCCTTAATCTCTCCTCATAGCTCATACCACTAACCTTCAGGACTAGACTCATGGCAAAACCTCCGCACTTCCTTCAGTTTCCGATATCCTTGATCAGGGATGGAGTCTCTTCTTCCGCTGCATACTAAAATATGGACCTGACATGAGAGTTTTCCGAAAACTTGCTTTGATTCCTGAAAACTCATCTTAGAGTTGCCTGAAGAGCGTTGCCTGAAGAGCGTATGGTTGATGTGCGCCTCAGACTATATGCTCGGTTCCGTATTCACCCAAAAGTTCTTTAGCTTGGGTGATGTTAGCAGCCTTTGCACCCCCGAGCCTGTATTCCATTTGCAGTCTTCTCCTCTCACGCATTTTAATAATTTTGCATTTTCTGAAGTTTAATTTTAACAGTTCCTTGTCAGATGAGACGTGCAGCCTATCCAGGACATTTCGTATTTGTTTCTGTTTTTACCTGTTCGTATTCTTGTTTTAGTTTCACATCATCTGAAAAGAGTCATATCTCAGATTCGGTCTGTACTACCATGTTTTTCACGTAGACAATAAATAGTACAGGCTTTTGTACTGATTCCTGGGGAGCCCCACTTGTCATATGTGCCCATTTCGACAACTTGTCTCTGACAATCACTCAATATAGCTTTCCTGTTAAGTATTCCTTGAAGTGTTGTATTACTCTATCGTTCTTATCTGCTCCTCTAGCTTTTCACACAGTCTTCTGTATAGTGATTTGTCAACGGCTTTCTGACACAAAAAAAATATGCAATCCACCATCCCTCTCACTACTGTTACTTTGGGGTAAAACTCGAGAAGGTTTGTGAGACAGGATTTACCATCTCTAAAGCCATGTTGTTGTTTTTGTTCATGGTTCTGCTCCTTACCAGATGCTTCACCACTCTTTGGATATTTGCTTGTTTAACTCTACCTGTCTGCCATCTTTCTTAAATACTGGGACTACATTTGCTGTTTTCCACCTCTGACAGTAGCCGTATATTGAAAGACGTGTTGAAGATTGCTGCTAGTGGTTCAAAGTGCTTCTGTTCCCTCTCTTAGGATCTACAGAGAGATATTTTTATTATTTGTTTTATTATTAACACATCGGCCGATTCCCACCAAGGCAGGGTGGCCCGAAAAAGAAAAACTTTCATCATCATTCACTCCATCACTGTCTTGCCAGAGGGGTGCTTTACACTACAGTCCGGCCTGCCTGTTTCCCTAATATTATATAGTCCAATTGATTTTGTGTTATCTAGCCTGGGCTGTATGTTCCTTACCTCTTCTCCTGTCTTATGTATGGCTCAGTCTACCTTTTCGGCTATCTAGTAACGTCATTATTTGTAATAATATTGGTAGAATTACCGACAATATGTTAAGTAAAAGGACACAAATGCAACTAATGTGACATTTTATTGTGGCAACGTATCGCTCTCCAGGAGCTTTCTCAAGCCGTAACGGCTTGAGAAAGCTCCTGGAGAGCGAAACGTTGCCACAATAAAATGTCACATTAGTTGCATTTGTGTCCTTTTACTTAACAACGTCATTATTTCCTTTGGGAATGTTTCTTGCTTAGCTGCTGACAGACTTCCTGGTCATTTATTGTGGGCTCTCTTCCTTCCTTCTTTATTCTTTACTATTATCTTCTTCCTGCTGTAGCTCTTCAATAACTTTGGTTAGACTTTTAAATTCTATGCAATATCATTGTCAAATAATCATGCATGTATGTGTGTATGTGTGTGTACTCACCTATTTGCCTATTTGTGGTTGCAGGGGTCGAGTCATAGCTCCTGGCCCCGCCTCTTCACTGGTTTGCTAGGCGCCCATATGCTGCAGCAGTTATTTGGTTGATGTGCGCCTCAGATGTACCTGGTGTTATACTCACCCCAAGGTCTTTTTCCTTGATTGAGGTTTGCAGTCTCTGGCCCCCTAGGCTGTACTCCGTCTGCGGTCTTCTTTGCCCTTCCCCAATCTTCATGACTTTGCACTTGGTGGGGTTGAACTCCAGGAGCCAATTGCTGGACCAGGCTTGCAGCCTGTCCAGATCCCTTTGTAGTTCTGCCTGGTCCTCGTCCGACTGAATTCTTCTCATCAACTTCACATCATCTGCAAACAGGGACACTTCGGAGTCTATTCCTTCCGCCATGTCGTTCACAAATACCACCGGCGCCCACTCTGACACCTCACCACGTACCATGACTCGCTGCTGTCTTCCTGACAGGTATTCCCTGATCCATTGTAGTGTGTGTGTGTGTGTGTGTGTGTGTGTGTGTGTGTGTGTGTGTGTGTTGTGTGTGTATGTGGTGTGTGTGTATGTGTGTGTGTGTGTGTGTGGTGTGTGTGTGTGTGTGGTGTGTGTGTGTGTGTGATGTGTGTGTGTGTGGTGTGTGTGTGTGGTGTGTGTGTGTGGTGTGTGTGTGTGTGTGTGTGTGTGTGTGTGTGTGTGTGTGTGTGTGTGTGTACTCACCTAGTTGTACTCGCCTAGTTGTGGTTGCAGGGGTCGATACATAGCTCCTGGCCCCGCCTCTTCACTGGCCGCTACTGGGTCACTCTCCCTGCGCCATGAACTTTATCATACCTCTTCTTAAAGCTGTGTATGGAACCTGCCTCCACTACATCGCTTCCCAAGCTATTCCACTTCCCGACTACTCTGTGACTGAAGAAATACTTCCTAACATCCCTGTGATTCATCTGAGTCTTCAACTTCCAACTGTGTCCCCTTGTTGCTGTGTGTGTGTGTGTGTGTTTGTGTGTTTGTGTAAATGTTTTGGTGTGTTTGTGTGTTTGTATAACTACCAATTTGAATTTGATGGAAACTGAGGATGGAACGTGAGCCCAAGATTCTGGTCCTTCTTAACTGTCGTCAGAATGTGATTGAACCTTGTCATAACTATTCTTGAACGCCTGTATAAAGTTAACTTCCACTTTACCACTCATAGATTGAAGACATTCCTCCTCATATTCATGTACCTCATTTGCACAGATTTTATCGGGTGATTAAAAAAGAAACACATTCACCATCATTCATTTAATATCTCTCATGCCAGATGAGTATTCATTTCTATGCAGCTCGTGAGAGTGTGTAATTTCCAACCATATTGTCTTGTACTTGAATCTTTAATATGTAGATTATCTTTGCCTTCTCTGTCTATGCCCAGGAGTAAATTGCAATTTATGATCATATCACCTTTCCTTTATATGGTTAAATGAAGTTGCCACTAAAATGTATATTGTTTTAAACGCGTCTTTCCCTGAGCTCCAGTAATTTACTCATATGTTTGCAAGATTAGACTAGGTTGCTTATATAATTGTTTATATGTTCCCCAGGAGGCAGATTTCAACCAATGTTTTTTTCTCATTTCATAATTATTTCTGTGAGATTTGATTACCCTTGATAATTCATTGTTTTCGGCTTTCTCCATCTCCCAGAGTCATAATTTCCCTTTCATTGCACTTAAAATACAAACATAGTCCATGCGATCATTCCTAAAGTCTTTTCAGGTCGTCTTTCAACTTTTATCCTTTCTAAGTTTGTGTTATTTTCATCTGCAAAGAAAAATATATAGAGAGTAACTTTTGTAAATAACTCTTTTATGTATGTACCTCAAAACCTGTAAAGTGGCTATCACTGGTTCTTGTAGAATTCCACTTGTTTTGCTTTCCCATCAAGATGTTTCCTCCCTTATAATGACTCTTTGCTTCCTCTTCTTCAAATATTACTTCTAACCATGTTTCTGTAATGTATTATCGTTTTTTTTCGGAAGTCTAGAAAAATGCAATCAATTCATGCCTTTCCTTTGTGATCTCTGTTGGTCGATCTTATGTTTCCTGAAGGGTTTTTGATTTTTTTTTCCAGAATCCTGAATAATTTATTCTAGTGTTCTGTGAGGAACTGAGTACTCTCTAGATGGTTGACAAGTTTTTTTCATGATGTCTCTTCCACTAGACTCACCAACTCGTAATAATACGATTGCCAAAATTTCAGGGAATGGGTGGGGGCTGAACCCATTGTGAGTCATAAAACTCACAGGCCAGTGAGTTAACCACTTGTCCAAGTGGTTAACACACTGGCCTGTGGGTTTTATGACTCACTTACCATGGATCGAATCTCCACCCTTTCCGTGATCCGTCTTTTCCACTAATTTGAATGTTGCGGTCTTTACGGAAACTGTCGCTCAGGGCATTTTGCCAGTTATCATTCTTAAACACAAGTATTTTGTTTGTTAACTTCCATTCATTTTTAACTTTTCCTCTTTCTTGTGTTTTGGTAAATATTAGTGATAATGACTTTCATATTTTATCAGCTTCTCTCGGTATTCTTGGCGCTATTTCTTCTGCTCCTGCGGCCTTTGTTCTACTGCTCCCCTGGCCTTTGTTCTACTGCTCCTGCGGCCTTTGTTCTACTGCTCTTGCGGCCCTTGTTCTGCTGCTCCTCTGGCCTTTGTTCTACTGCTCCTGCGGCCTTTGTTCTACTGCTCCTCTGGCCTTTGTTCTACTGCTCCTCTGGCCTTTGTTCTACTACTCCTGCGGCCTTTGTTCTACTGCTCCTGCGGCCCTTGTTCTACTGCTCCTGCGGCCTTTGTTCTACTGCTCCTCTGGCCTTTGTTCTTCTGCTCCTGCGGCCTTTGTTCTACTGCTCCTCTGGCCTTTGTTCTACTGCTCCTGCGGCCTTTGTTCTACTGCTCTTGCGGCCCTTGTTCTGCTGCTCCTCTGGCCTTTGTTCTACTGCTCCTGCGGCCTTTGTTCTACTGCTCCTCTGGCCTTTGTTCTACTGCTCCTCTGGCCTTTGTTCTACTACTCCTGCGGCCTTTGTTCTACTGCTCCTGCGGCCCTTGTTCTACTGCTCCTGCGGCCTTTGTTCTACTGCTCCTCTGGCCTTTGTTCTACTGCTCCTGCGGCCTTTGTTCTACTGCTCCTCTGGCCTTTGTTCTACTGCTCCTCTGGCCTTTGTTCTACTGCTCCTGCGGCCTTTGTTCTACTGCTCCTCTGGCCTTTGTTCTACTACTCCTGCGGCCTTTGTTCTACTGCTCCTCTGGCCTTTGTTCTACTGATCCTGCGGCCTTTGTTCTACTGCTCCTCTGGCCTTTGTTCTACTGCTCCTCTGGCCTTTGTTCTACTGCTCCTGCGGCCTTTGTTCTACTGCTCCTCTGGCCTTTGTTCTACTGCTCCTGCGGCCTTTGTTCTACTGCTCCTCGGGCCTTTGTTCTACTGCTCCTCTGGCCTTTGTTCTACTGCTCCTGCGGCCTTTGTTCTA
The DNA here is from genome assembly GCA_009830355.1 of Cherax destructor. Taxonomy (NCBI): domain Eukaryota; kingdom Metazoa; phylum Arthropoda; class Malacostraca; order Decapoda; family Parastacidae; genus Cherax; species Cherax destructor. The sequence goes on from WNWK01003151.1 coordinate 26,444, forward strand.
CTGCTCCTGCGGCCTTTGTTCTACTGCTCCTGCGGCCTTTGTTCTACTGCTCCTGCGTCCCTTGTTCTACTGCTCCTGCGGCCTTTGTTCTACTGCTCCTCTGGCCTTTGTTCTACTGCTCCTGCGGCCTTTGTTCTACTGCTCCTCTGGCCTTTGTTCTACTGCTCCTGCGGCCTTTGTTCTACTGCTCCTCTGGCCTTTGTTCTACTGCTCCTCTGGCCTTTGTTCTACTGCTCCTGCGGCCTTTGTTCTACTGCTCCTGCGGCCTTTGTTCTACTGCTCCTGCGGCCTTTGTTCTACTGCTCCTGCGGCCTTTGTTCTACTGCTCCTGCGGCCTTTGTTCTACTGCTCCTGCGTCCCATCTGGAGTCCACAATTAGTCGCTTCAATGTTTGATACTTGTACAGAGTTTTCCCTTCCTTGTGTCTCTGGTACTGACTCTGCCTTATTTGTAAAGAAGTATTCAGTGAAATATGTTGACCTCATTGTATACCTCCCAGTCACATTCTCTGAGGATCCTTCCTTACCGATAAATAGTTGTAAACAGAAATACAATGGTATAAAGACACAAATTAGGTACAAATAATTAAAGAGTGAAGATGGATGTAAACTGGATGAATATGCTTTATTATAAATAAATAAATAAATAATAATTTAATTAGTGATAATAATTATGTTTATTTTATATTTTGTTACATATAAGGGATAATTATATACTGAAAATTTGTGTTATTTTTTTACTGGTGAAACGTCTTGGCAATAAACAAAAAAAGATTATAATTGCTACACGCATCTTTATAACACCTACTTTCTTCATTATTTTCACCTGACTCTTTGTCGTCATGTTTCTCTTAATGTGTCTGTGAAGCAGCTTTAGTTTTGTCTATGTTCAAGTTGTTATATATTTTTAATTTATTTTCAGTTTTCCTCTTCCGTTTTCCATATGAATAGTCTTTTCGTACTTTTGTGCTATAATGGATTAATTCTAAGTTATTCCTGGATCGATTCGATTCATTGTATTTCTGGTGAAAATTTATCATGTATGAGTCATTCGTCATCTGAATTCATCTTTATTAAACCACAAAATATCTCTTCCTATCGTAATCACCCTCATTCTTTTCGGTTCTCCAATATATATATTATTTTCTTTAATTTCGCAAACACCGAGTATCTGAATGTCAACAAAGAGTGAGAGAGTTGCTCTAAGGGTCATACTATATTCTGTTTCCTCTACATCTTTTGATGTAAATAAAGACAAAACCCAGCCTTGCGGGTTTGTCATTTTCTTTTCACATCTTGTCTTTAAAGCGTTGTTTTTAAAGTTTTGCTTAGTAAATTCAAGCAACTTTCTACACGAAATTGAGACACATGTGCAACATCTGAGTATCTTTATAGTAAACGTTTCGCCATCCAGTGGCTTTATCAATACAAAATCCTAGGACATAATATGAAGAGAGTAGAACTTTATACAAAATATGAGGTAATCAGTCCCTCGGCCTTGGAGTTGGTGTATTCATTCATCTCGCCTACCAGTGACTATGCCCTCGTCTGCTACCCGTCCCTTTCAGCTGTCGCCTATTTAAGGTCAAGCCTCCTAACCTGATCTTCATAATCTCCAGACCTACGGTGCTGAACACACCAACTCCAAGGCCGAGGGACTGATTACCTCATCTTTTTTTATATACTTCTACTCTCTTCATATTATGTCCTAGAATTTTGTATTAATAAAGCCACTGGATGGCGAAACGTTTACTATAAAGATACCCAGATGTTGCACATGTGTCTTAATTTCATATTGTCGGTATTGTATACCATTCTTGTACAACTTTCTACACGACATGTCAGGCCGTTATTTAGGTCCATATTCTCTCAGTTTATATCTTCGTAACTGAAATCCATATAATCTGAGAACTCATCACAGTCAGTAATCAATAGTCCTCTAACTCTTGACCCTGTCATTAATTTGAGGTCCTAGGTCCTACTTTACGTTCCATTGTTCGTTTTCTCTCATTTCGTTTATATTTTATAGGCAGGGAAGATTTCATTCGTAATTACATCACTTAGCTTGTTTTTGTAATAATGTTTAAGTTTCGTTTATTATTACAGTCTGGTCACAGTACATCTGATTTTGAGGACGTGAGATCCTGTGAGGTTAACATTACCTGTAAAGAAGGTGGAGCCATGGAGCTTGACGATATTCCATGGAGAGAAATGGAGGAGATGCTAAGGTGTAGGCACGAATTTATGTATGGGTGTTACGATTTTTTATGTGAGGAAATGTGCAAGAGTGTGTGCAAGACAACGGTACAATTATTTTGGAGAATAACAGTTGCTGATGTTACAAGAATAATGTAATTTTGTAGTTGAGGAAGCCTAGGGAACAAATGGATTTGACAGTAAAAAATAGGAGAGGAGAGTTATTAAATGGAGAGTTAGAGTTATCGGGAAGATGGAGGGAATATTTTGAGGAGTTGTTAAATGTTGATGAAGACAGGGAAGCTGTGATTTTGTGTATAGGGCAAGGATGAATAACATCTTGTAGGAGTGAGGAAGAGCCAGTTGTGAGTGTGGGGGAAGTTCGTGAGGCAGTGGGTACAATGAAAGAGGGTAAGGCAGCTGGGATTGATGGAATAAAGATATAAATGTTAAAAACAGGTGGGGATATAGTTTTGGAGTGGTTAATGCTAGTATTTAATAAATGTATGGAAGAGGGTAAGGTACCTAGGAATTTGCAGAGAGCATGCATAGTTCCTTTGTATAAAGGCACAGAGAACAAAAGAGAGTGCGAAAATTATAGGGGAATAAGTCTGTTGAGTATACCTGGTAAAGTGTATGGTAGAGTTATTATTGAAAGAATTAAGAATAAGACGGAGAGCAGGATAGCATATGAAAAAGGAGGCTTTAGGAAAGGTAGGGGGTGTGTAGAGCAAGTGTTTACAGTGAAACATATAGGTGGACAGTATTTAGATAAGGGTAAAGAGGTTTATGTGGCATTTATGGATTTAGAAAAGACGTATGACACGGTGGATAGAGGGGCAATGTGGCAGATGTTGCAGGTGTATGGAATAGGAGGTAGGTTACTGAGAGCAGTGAATAGTTTTTATGAGGATAGTGAGGCTCAGGTTAGAGTGTGTAGGAGAGAGGGAGATTATTTCCCAGTAAAAGTGGGCCTTAGACAAGGATGTGTGATGTCACCGTGGTTGTTCAATATATTTATAGATGGAGTTGTAAGAGAAGTAAATGCGAGGGTCTTGGCGAGAGGTGTGGTGTTAAAAGATAAAGAATCAAAGATTAGGTGACGAAAGAGTGGATATCAGATTGTAGGGAGAGAGTATGGAGGAGGTGAATATATTCAGATATTTAGGAGTAGACTTGTCAGAAGATGGGTCTGATGAGGTGAATCATAGAATTGATGAGGGGAAAAGGGTGAGTGGTGCACTTCGGAGTCTGTGGAGACATAGTAAAGAGGAGAATGTATGAGAGCATAGTTATACCAACACTCTCATATGGGTGTGAAGCATGGGTGGTGAATGTTTCAACGAGGAGAAGGCTGGAGGCAGTGGAGATGTCATGTCTGAGGTCAATGTGTGGTGTGAATATAATGCAGAGAATTCAGAGTTTGGAAATTAGGAGGAGGTGCGGGATTACTAAAACTATTATCCAGAGAGCTGAGGAGGGGTTGTTGAGGTGGTTCGGACATGTAGAGAGAATGGAACGAGACAGAATAACTTCGAGAGTGTATAAATCAGTAGTATAGGGAAGGCGGGGTAGGGGTCGGCCTAGGAAAGGTTGGAGTGAGGGGGTAAAGGAAGTTTTGTGTGCGAGGGGCTTGGACTTCCAGCAAGCATGTGTGAGCGTATTTGATAGGAGTGAATGGAGACAAATGGTTTTTAATACTTGACGTGCTGTTGGAGTGTGAGCAAAGTAACATTTATGAAGGGATTCAGGGAAACCGGCAGGCCGGACTTGAGTCCTGGAGATGGGAAGTACAGTGTCTATAATCTGAAGGAGGGTTGTTGTTGTATGTTCGCCGGTACATCCGGCCCGGGTCTTCTCCAAATGGTGACCCGGCACTGAAGGAGGGGTGTTAATGTTGCAGTTTTATAACTGTAGGGTAAAGCACCCCTCTGGCAAGACAGTGATGGAGTGAATGATGAAGAAAGTTTTTCTTTTTTGGGCCACCCTGCCTTGGTGGGAATCGGCCGATGTGTTAATAAAAAAAATAATTTAGTATAATGTGGGGATGATTAGCGGCTGGTGATTGTTTTCGTGAGAGAGTGTTCTCATGAATGACTTCCTGTCGGAGGCAAAGGCATAGTTTATGAGGGCACCAACAGATACCAACTGCTTTTTGCTTTTTATTCTTGGCTCATACACTTAGATAATACACGATAGTCCGTCATGTAGGTAGACGTAGATAGTTCTGAGCAGACAGCCTCGGTGTGAGCTTCGAAATCCTTTATTTTCTCTCTTCTCTTCTGTCTCTTTCCCTTTTGTCACTAGTCAAAATAAATAATTGTCGATACCGCGCGAAGCTTGTCAACACTGTCTTGTTCAACAGGTGTCCTTACTATTTTAATTCCTAGAATTGTATCGCACTGGTCTAGCTCGGGTCTCCTCGTACGTTTCTAGTCGTCTCATCTCTGGATCATGAACCCTTTCCTCGATTTCCAGCTTGCGTATGAACTTTTGCACCTGTAAGTTTCATTTATCGATACTAAATATATATATATATATATATATATATATATATATATATGTTTTTCTTTGGAATATCATCTTCTGGGAATGAAGTTTTTCTCTACGTCTGAGAACATTGCAGCTAGGTGCTCCACCATGTCATCCACCGGCTTTCCCTCCACTTCCGTTTCTCACTGAACTACATTCAGGAATTCTCTTACTTCTACTAAGTGTTTTCCTCCAAAGTCCGGCTAGGAACCAGGGAGCTCTCGTATTCTGTTTCAGTTATGCCAGATGTAGTACTTGAGTGCTAGTTACCATGTACTCACCTATTTGTGATTGCAGGGGTCGAGTCATAGCTCCTGGCCCCGCCTCTTCACTGGCCGCTACTGGGTCACTCTTCCTGCGCCATGAGCTGTATCATACCTCTTCTTAAAGCTATGTATGGAACCTGCCTCCACTACATCGCTTCCCAAACTATTCCACTTCCCGACCACTCTGTGACTGAAGAAATACTTCCTAACATCCCTGTGATTTATCTGAGTCTTCAACTTCCAACTGTGTCCCCTTGTTGCTGTGTCCCATCTCTGGAACATTCTGTCTCTGTCCACCTTGTCAATTCCTCTCAATATCTTATATGTCGTTATCATGTCTCCCCTATCTCTCCTGTACTCCAGTGTCGTCAGGTCGATTTCCCTTAACCTCTCCTCGTAGGACATACCCCTTAGTTCCGGGAATAGTCTTGTTGCAAACCTTTGCACTTTCTCTAGCTTCTTTACGTGCTTGGCTAAATGTGGGTTCCAAACTGGTGCTGCATACTCTAGTATGGGCCTAACGTACACAGTGTACAGGGTCCTGAACGATTCTTTATTAAGATGTCAGAATGCTGTTCTTAGGTTTGCTAGGCGCCCGTATGCTGCAGCAGTTATTTGGTTGATGTGCGCCTCAGGAGATGTACCTGGTGTTATACTCACCCCAAGATCTTTTTCCTTGATTGAGGTTTGTAGTCTCTGGCCCCCTAGACTGTACTCCGTCTGCGGTCTTCTTTGCCCTTCCCCAATCTTCATGACTTTGCACTTGGTGGGGTTGAACTCCAGGAGCCAATTGCTGGACCAGGCTTGCAGCCTGTCCAGATCCCTTTGTAGTTCTGCCTGGTCCTCGTCCGATTGAATTCTTCTCATTAAATTCACATCATCTGCAAACAGGGACACTTCGGAGTCTATTCCTTCCGTCATGTCGTTCACAAATACCAGAAACAGCACCGGTCCTAGGACTGACCCCTGTAGAACCCCACTCGTCACCGGCGCTCACTCTGACACCTCGTCACGGACCATGACTCGCTGCTGTCTTCCTGACAGGTATTCTCTGATCCATTGTAGTGCCTTCCCTGTTATCCCTGCCTGCCTGTGTGTGTGTTTGTGTGTGTGTGTGTGTGTGTGTGTGTGTGTGTGTGTGTGTGTGTGTGTGTGTACTTGCATGTATTATCTCCTCTTTATGTTCAACTAATATGGTTACAGGGGTCCAGTCTCAGCTCCAGGCCCTTCTTGCTACGTCTTGCTGGAATTACTCCTTATTAGGCTCGTGACCTATGTAATCTATTGATAAATCTATGTATGTCATCTGCCTCGAATACATTTACGTCTCGGTCATTCCACTTCCAACCTCCTTCAGGCTGAAGAAATACTTCCAGACATCCCTGTGAGTCAACTGTACTTCCAACTGTACCTGTACTGTATTTATTTTGTGTGTTTTAAATATTTTATCACAGTCCACCCAATCACGTCTCTTCAGTATTTTCACTGTTGTCAAAATGCCTTTCTTAGTTCTCATGTCCTCAAAAGTCATGAGGTTCAGATGTTCTGGCTTCTCCTCATAGCTCATAATCGCTTAGCTTTGGGACCAGTCTCGTTGCAAGCCTCAGAACTTTTTCCAGTTTCTTTACTTTATTAGGTAATTTCAATGTTGGTGTTGCATACTCCAAGGTGCACCTTAGATATGCCTAACGAGTATTTACTGCCGAAGTTATTCTGTTGATGTACGCCTCTTTCGCCATGTGTGGTACTAGGTTGACCCCTAGGTCGTTCTCCTTGAGTGAGGTTTGTAGCCTCTGTCCTCTGGGTCTATATTCAGTTTCCAGTCTTCTTAGTTTTCCCAGATTTTCATACCCTTACATGAAGCTTCTAGGGCTTAGATCCGGTAGCCCACATTTTCGTCCAAACCTGCAGTTTGTCCAGAGTCATTTGTAACTTTACCTTGTCCTCCTCGGTTTCTTATATCTTCAGTAACTTTAAATCATCTGCAAACAATGCTCGAATGTTTGTGTCTCTTCTGGTTTGGCATTTGCATATGCCAGAAGCAGTAGGGAAACAAATAGCAGTACTTGCGGAGCGTCAATTGTTACACTTTACAATTCAAACCCATCTTCCAGGACAATCACTCTCTATCTTCTTCCCATAAGGTAGTCTTGGATGTAGGGTCGTGTATTCCTTGTTATATCTGCCTCCTTCTCAAGATTATATCTTAATCAGTATTATATGTTTTATAGCATTTTAAGAATATGCGGTGAGCATTTGATATATAATACCGACAAGTTATGGTTAAAGTTATATGAATAAACACCTAGGATATTTAGTTATGGAAATATTTTGGTCCTGGGATCCTTAACCTTGGAGAGAACAAGGTCCCAGGACCGTAACGTTTCCATAACAAAATGTCCTAAGTGTGTGTTCATGTTTTTTTAATCTCAAGAATATACACTCAATCTATGCTCCCCCCTCCTTTATCTCTCTGTATTTCTCAGTTGCGTACTTTTGTAACCTTGCTAAAGAACTTCAGGAGTGTGAGACAATATTTGCTATCTCTAACCACTATTTAATGTTTATGAAACGACTTCCCTTCATGTGCTCCTTCACTCTCCTGATGATTTTCTCTACTGCCTTACATAGTATGCTTATCAGTGATACAGGTTTGTAGTGCAACGCTTTTTGCCTTTCTCCTTTCTTAATAATGAGGATTACTTTCGCTGTTTTTTCAGATCTTTGCCAATTGGTCCACGTCCATCGACAAGTTAACTTTAACTGTTCAAACAGTCCATGGTGATACTTTATAGTGACCCAGTGCCTTGATGTTTCTAGCCTTTTCATAAGATTTTTTTTGCCTTTTTTCCCTGCTGTGTGCTTTGTATTCTGTGCCTGATGGTGTTCGCTGTCTCTTTGACTCTCTGGTACAGATCCTCTTTCCTCTGAGAACACCTCTTTAAATTTCCAGTTACTCACAGTCTTCCATGCTGTTTCTCGTGAGCTCTCCTTCTCAGTCTTATTTTCTGGTCTTTTACTAATATCTCCCTTTAGCTGTGACTCAGAAAGTACTCTCCCTTCAGACTTGGTAATGTCATTTTAAAATTGTTGCTCATTTTCTTTTCTCACCCTTGCATATTCGTTGCTGGCTGTTTTTCTCATTTCTCTGCTGTCGTCTGTACTTCGCTTTCTACCGTTTTCAGTGTTCTTGCACTTTGTTCATTCCCTCTCTCTCCATATATTGTTGAACTATGGACTATTTTTGTACCTTCCATTTTCTTTTCTTTTGGGTTTTGAAATTCTTCTCTGTCTCCTTTCAGTTTCCATCTAGGTAGTCCATTGTCTCATTTCTTCATCTTTCTTTCAGTTCCCTTTTCCACTGCGAACTCTCTTTAATGTTACTTCAGCTGAAATCTTGCTTCTTCGCTTTATGCTGACTTCAAATAAAGTTTTCAAAATTCAGTATTGAATGCAAACTAGTACGCAGAGGCCTCTTGTATTTCTTAGATATTAATTGCGCAATAGAAAAACCTAGATCCAATCTGGCTCATTCACTTATCTCATGTTCTTTCCTTAGTATGCTGACAAAAATTGTATTTTATTACTGCCTTACATATTTTTTTTTCTATGTGAGTTCTTATTCTTCCAGTCTGTGTCACTGTAATAAAAATGTGCCTTGAAAAATAGCTTTGGTTTGGCTATATGGGCTCTACTTGCTGCTTCTTCTACGATGTTAACCATTACTTTGTTGTTGTATTCTTATTCCTGTCGTGGCTGCCAACTATTTACTTGTGGGTTGTAGATCAATGCTTCTACTGAAGTGGGTCCCCCAAATATAACTGTATCCACTATGTAGTGACTTATTTCTATTTATTCTTCTCATCTCTTCAAAGTTTCACTAGTTCTTTATTGATTTTTTTTTTCAGGAAAAGTGACATGTTCTATCATTTCAGTTTACTTTGTCTCTGTGATAGCAATGCTGTATGAAGTTTCCGTGGCTATGTACTTTTTTAATTTCGTCTTCTTTGTAATCCATCTACATTTGTGTACTAATCAATGAACATTTTCTTTTACTATGAACTGCTTTGTGGTGCCCAGGATTTCTATTCGCTGTTCGAGATGTAAGGTTGAAGTTGATGTGTACCTTGTTACAGGGGAAGAGGTCAGGGATGAAGTTGTAGATAGGGGAGATAAAAGATGGAGGCTGTTGGGGGTCAATGTTATTGAGGGAAAAGTGAAGGCGATACCTGAGTTGGGCCTGGTAAGGGATTGACCTCCCTCTCTCTCTCTCTCTATCTATCTATGTATCTATCTAGAAAATTCTCTTAATTTTTATGTTACGTCACCTACTTTCTTTTCTCCTCACTTTTAGGGGTTCCTCTTCTTAGGGATTTATCACATTTCCTTTCTTTAGGCGAGCAACTGTTACCTACTTCCCCAACTCCCACCATCCAGTCTACGCAAGCATTATTCTTTTGGTGTTGTTAGGGACTTCAGGTGTACTTAAGTATTTTATTTTTTTGTTTTAACTCAGTCCTCAGTACACAGCTTGGTCCCCCATGAAGAGGGAGCGGGATTGGCCTTATACTAGAGGTCTTAGTCGACGTTTGAATGGAATGTGAGTATAGCGTGAACTGGATTATCCTCAGACTTCAAGAAAAGAGTCTTAATAATATTAACCTATGAGTGGTCTGCCGATAAAATGCCCTTGACACGGAAGCGTCCGAATGACCTCTTTTTCTCCACCTCCTGGTCAACCTTCACTAATTCATCAACTGGCACGCCTCTGACATCAGAACACTCTTTACGCTCCAGCTACATACATTAACCCTTCTCTCATTTTTTCGGATATAAATATATTTTCAGATAAATATTTAACACAGGTACACCCAACAGCTCAGTTTTCTCTGACAGAGAGCTTTGAGAGATTTCTAAAGGCTGGTGTTCACTTCTGTTATTCCTCTGCTTTTGTTTCCTGTAACTTATGACATTTTATGTGCATATTCAACTGTTTTCACTCAATTTCTCCTGTGCCTCGATCCAGGTATGCAAGATGTTATTTTCAATTCCTCAAATGTGCTTTATGTCTCAAGATTCTTCATCAAGTTTCTGTGACCCCTTGTTGCTGTGTCCCATCTCTGGAACATCCTGTATCTGTCCACCTTGTCAATTCCTCTCAGTATTGTATGTCGTTATCATATCCCCCCTATCTCTCCTGTCCTCCAGTGTCGTCAGAATGATTTCCCTTAACCTCTCCTCATAGGGCATGCCCCTTAGCTCCAGGACTAGTCTCGTTGCAAACTTTTGCACTTTCTCTAATTTGCTTACGTGCTTGGCTAAGTGTGGGTTCCAAACTGGTGCTGCATACTCCAATATAGGCCTGACATACACGGTGTACAGGATCCTGAACGATTCCTTATTGAGGTGTTGGAATGCTATTTTTAGGTTTGCTAGGCACCTATATGCTGCAGCAGTTATTTGGTTGATGTGCGCCTCAGGAGATGTGCTCGGTGTTATACTGACCCCAAGATCATTTTCCTTGAGTGAGGTTTGTAGTCTCTCCCCCCTAGACTGTACTCTGTCTACGGTTTTCTCTTCCCTTCCCCAATCTTCATGACTTTGCACTTGGTGGGGTTGAACTCTAGGAGCCAGTCACTGGACCAGGCCTGCAGCACGTCCAGATCATCCTGTAGTTCCGCCCGGTCCCCATCCGACCGAACTCCTCGCATCAACCTCACACCATCCGCAAACAAGGACACCTCCGAGTCTATTCCCTCTGTCCCGTCATTCACACATACCAGAAGCAGCACCAGTCGTAGGTGCCCACTCCGACACCCCGCCACGCACCACGACTTGCTGATGTCTTTCCAACAGGTATTCCCTGATCCATTGCAGTGCCTTTTCTGTTATACCAACAAAACACAATCTACCCACCCCTCTCTCTCTTTTCATACTGCTGTCACCCTGTCGTAGAACTCCAGTAGGCTTCTGACACAGGATTTCCCATCCCAGTGCTGGATGTCGTTGATAAAATCATTCATTTCTAGGTGCTCCTTCACTCTTCTGATAATCTCCATGACTCTGCATACTATACATAACAGTGACACTGGTGTGCGCGCACGTCTGTGTGTGTACTCACCTAATTGTGGTTGCAGGGGTCGATTCATAGCTCCTGGCCCCGCCTCTTCAATGGTCACTACTAGGTCCACTCTCTCCCTTCTCCAAGAGCTTTATCATGCCTCTTTTTAAAGCTATGTATGGATCTTTCCCCCACTACATCATTTTCCAGACTATTCCAATTCCTGACAACTCTTTGACTGAAGAAATACTTCCTAACATCCCTGTCTCTCATCTGAGCATGGGGGGGCAAGTGTGCTCTGTATGTGTGTGTGTGTGTGTATATATATATATATATGTGCGTACTCACCTAGTTATGGTTGCAGGCGTCGATTCACAGCTCCTGGCCACGCCTCTTCACTGTGCGTGTGTGTTTTGTGGCAGCATGTATATATATATGTATGACCAACACACCAACTGGGGTGATGGAAAATAAATTTATATTTCTTTAGCAAGGTGGCTATGTAGCTTATCTATTATTGTTTGCTATTGCGATATTCCTTCCATGTGGGTGTGTAGTTACCATGTACGCATGTGTGTGCGTGTACTCACCTAATTGTGGTTGCAGGTGTGTGTGTGTGTGTGTGTGTGTGTATGTGTGTCTGTGTGTACTCACCTAATTGTGGTTGCAGGTGTGTGTGTGTGTGTGTGTGTGTGTGTGTGTGTGTGTGTGTGTGTACTCACCTAATTGTACTCACCTAATTGTGGTTGCAGGGGTCGAGACTCAGCTCCTGGCCCTGCCTCTTCGCTGTCTGCTACTGGGTCTCTGCTCTCCCTGCTCCATGAGCTTTATCATACCTTGTCTTAAAACTATGTATGGTTCCTGCCTCCACTATATCTTTCTCTAGTCCATTCCACTTCCTGACTACTCTGTGGCTGAAGAAATGTTTCCTGACATCCCTTTGACTCATCTGTGTCTTCAGCTTCCAGTTGTGTCCCCTTGTTTCTGTGTTCCCTCTCTGAAACATCCTGTCACTATCTACCTTGTCAATTCCCCGCAGTATTTTGTATGTCGCTATCATGTGTGTGTGTGTTTGTGTGTGTGTACTCACCTAATTGTGGTTGCAGGTGTGTGTGTGTGTGTGTGTGTGTGTGTGTGTGTGTGTGTGTAATTTCCTATTTCATGCTACAGGAGCAGAGGTATGCTCGCGGTGCCCCGAATTCAATATATACTTCACCATATACTTTTTTAAAATATCTAATGTTTGAGTACTCAATAATTTCTCATTTAATGCATTCCACTGGTCAAGCAGTCTGTTTGAGAAGGAAAATGTTCAGTGTAATACCAGTATTCTTCTACTAATGCTCTACGGTGACTTATATTACATGCAGGTCAGTGATGCTAGTGTGTTGATCAACAATTAAATTTTGTCTAATTTCCTAAATACGAGGACTACATTTTTTGTCATCCAGATCTCTGGCAACTGTCCCCGTGTCCATTGACTTGTTCTAGATCTTAGCTAGTGGCTCAGAGAATGCTTCTGCTTTCTGTATCAGAATACATGGTGATTCCGTCTCAGGTCCCATTGCTTATGTATGCAGCTCACTCAATAGTTTTTTTTACCTCTGTCATTGCTGTGTTTCGTGTTCAGTTCTGGTTACAGCATAATTTTCCTTTAGTTTTCTGGTATTACAAGTGTCCAGTATTTCGATGGCTTTCGTTAGGTCTCTTTATTTCTTCAGCAGTCGCTTTACCCGCTCTTTTACTGTCGTTTTTCTCTTGTAGCTGTGAGTCTGTTTTGGTTTAGACTTATCTTTTGCTGTTATGTCACTTTTAACTTTTTGCTCAGAGTTTTTTCTCACTATTGCTTATTTGTTTGTGACTCTTCTCTAAAACTTCTCTTTTCTTGTCTTTCTCTTCCTATATTTTTCCACTCTCATTCTCATTTTTTCTTGTCATCTTCGCAGGCTGAGGCTACTTAGGGTTAGGCTACACAGGCCGGCACTTTCCAACTATGTCCCGGCACTTTCCAACTATGTCCCGGCACTTTCCAACTATGTCCCGGCACTTTCCAACTATGTCCCGGCACTTTCCAACTATTTTCAAGTGAAGCCTTTACTGGTGTATCACTGAAAATCCCAGTGTTCAAGAAACACAATGTGAACAAGAATAATTTGTGTGTGTTTTGGAGGGCTAACACTAATGCATGGGTCACGAAATCAATTTTCGTGGAATCCCGGCACTTTCCAACTATGTCCCGGCACTTTCCAACTATGTCCCGGTACTTTCCAACTATGTCCCGGTACTTTCCAACTATGTCATGGTACTTTCCAACTATATCCTCCAACATTCTTTCAGTGACTCTCTCCTTCCATCTACCATATGTCATGCGCCACATAGAGCAATTCTCTCACCCCTTCTGAAGTTTGCTTTCTGGTGTTTTTTTTTCTAGCACCCAGGGAGATTTTTTTCATATTTCCTATACATACAGTACTTGTGGTAAGTGCTGGGCTTAGTCTTTCCCTCTTCCTGTGTCTTTTCATGTCTTTAACGTGCTGATGAGAAACGTTTGTCCTAAAAATCTTCAATATAATTGCCCTATGTACACTATTATTCTTCACATCAAGATAGAGTTAAAGTGTCGGTTTTCTCTTCAATGTTTTTGAGAGCTTTACGTATTTGTAGTCCAGAGTTCATAGATGAAGAAATCACTAAAATTTTGGAAATAGGTAATGATTTAAAATATCCAAGAAATGTAATTGACAAATCTTTTAAAATAGCTAGAAATACTTTTTACAGTCCAAAAATGGACAACCAACCCTATTCAACTAAAAATATGTTGGTTCTCCCTTACCATGAAAACTTGGTTGATATGCCTTCCTTTCTTAAGAATTTTAATATCAAAGTTGTATTTAAAAATCTTGTTACAGTAAAAATACTTTTTATAAAAAATTTCCCCCAAAATGCTGACGGATGTGTCTATAAGATTCCTTGTAGAATATGCGATAAAGTTTATTACGGTCAAACTGGTAAAAGTCTTGAACTAAGATTAATACAACATAAATATAGCATTAGAACTGGACAAGATTATAATGCTCTATTTATTCATGTGAGAGATTTTAACCATCCAATTGATTTTCAAAATGCTGAGAAGGTTGTATCAAGCAAGTCCATGGTTGAGATGAATATAATAGAATAATGTTTCATTAAAATTAGTTTTGAAAATAATATGAATATTTCTTTTGGTTTATATAAATTGGATTCATTTATAATTAATAAAATTTGGGAAGAATTTAATGATAAATTGCACTAATCTTAATTCTTGGGAAGAGTTTCAGGTTCTTTCTTATGTTCCTCTTCACAGAGTCGTGCGATGTTACGCTACTGTGAGGTGTTGTCTTTGTTAGTGTGATGTGACTGTGAGGTGTATTCTGCCCCTTTATAAGACTTCTTGTCATGTTTCCTTTTATAGTTCCTTGATAATGTGAGTAGTCACGAAAGCGCTTGGAATTCCTCTATTTTTTCATAGTGGTTATCTTGCATATTTTTATATCACCTGTTTACTGTGATCTATATATATATATATATATATATATATATATATATATATATATATATATATATATATATATATATATATATATATATATCGGAATTGAAGCTAACACGCTTCGCGCCGCTCCTTTGACCGCCCACCGCACTAACTTGAGTGAAATCGATATACATTTACATGAAACCCCGCAGAGTGCGGTGGGAGATTACATTCCCGGGTCCTCTTGAGGGGCACTCGTGCGTGGTACATGTGCCTGGTATTCACGAGTATAGTTCATTTTCCTGGTATTCATACATGGTGCTTGTGCCTGGTAAACCACGGAACGTGTGGGGGTTGAACCCATCGCGAGATATTCATTTGTTAAAACTTGCATTTGTTGTCAGAGTGGGGCCCATGCTAACCTCCCTATGGTGTACATACTTGGATAAATTTACTGTAGCCTTCTGTCCCAGTGGCTTACACACTGGCCTGGAGTTTTAAGATTCACTGGCTACGAGTTCAACCCCCACCCGTTCCGTGGTTATTGTGCCAAGTATTCGCGCGTAGTTCGTGGACTGGTATTCATTGATGTTCCTGGCATTCGTACATGGTGCATATGCCAGGCGTTCGTTCGTGATTTAAGTACCTGGTAATCTTGCTTGGACTCATGCTGGTCACCATTGCCTGATCCCTATGCAGGGCTCTAGTGCCTGGTACCTACTCAGGGCACCCTTGCCTGACACATAAGTTGCGCACCTTTGCCCGTTACTGATATTATTGCTTGTTTATAGATATTTACGTATTACATTTGAGAAACGCATACACGATAAAAATAGCAAAGCACCTTCACATTATTAATTTATTTATTTGTATATAATACACGCATGACACGTCTCCATTGCATATTTTTTTAACACTATTTCCAGGCAATCTTATATATTATTCATTCGAAGTGTTCTTGCGTGCCACTGTGTGTGTAAGAGCACTGAAGGACTCTTACTAAGATGACTCTCCGTGGTCACCCTATTTGAAATATCTGAATTGAAAATTACAAAAAGATGTTTCTTTAAAATAAAAGATATATGACAAAGGAGTACTTTCTTGCTTTTCCCACACACACCCTCAGAGGAACTAGACTGATCTGTGCAAACACACGAAAGTGGTAAAGTGTTAATAGTCTTTTGTTTCATAGTGGTAGTTATAAATTGTGTTTATGACGGTCTTGTACTGTGCACCATCACCAGAGATTAATTTCAGGTTCTATGAAAGCAGTTTGTTAAAATACATATGCACTATTATCCTGACTTCAGAGTTCAGTAAACAAGAACTGCTATTTTTTGTTCTATGACTGGATTCTTTTTCTGGTATTCAGCTTAAAAAAATCGTTTTTGGTGATGCTTGTGTTTAAAAATTGTCAATTTTATGTTGACCACATAAGTGTTCTGTCTATATGGGAAGGCAAAAAAAATTAATGTACTTAATTGTTATGTCAGTCACCACGTGTTATGTGAGGAGCCACGTGTTATGTGAGGAACCACGTGTTATGTGAGGAGCAACGTGTTATGTGAGGAACCATGTGTTATGTGAGGATCCACGTGTTGTGTGAGGAGCCACGTGTTATGTGAGGAGCCATTTGTTATGAGAGGAGCCATGTGCTGTGTGAGGAGCCACGTGTTCAGTGAGGTACAAACGTTATGTGAGGTTCTAGTATTGTGTGAGTCACTTGACGTACGTGAGGTACCTGTTATGTGTGGTACATATTTTATGTGAGGTATCTGTGTTACATGAGGTACATATGTGAGAAGCTTGTGTTGGTTGAATTGCTATTGTAAAATGAAAAATATTTGACATATGAGGTACCAGTGATTTGTGAGGCAAAAGTATTAAGTGAGGTTCCTGTGTTACGTGAGGTTCCTGTGCTATGTGAAGTTCCTGTGTTATGTGAGTTTCCTGTGTTATGTGAGGTAATTTTGCTATGTGAGGTTCCTGTGTTATGTGAGGAACTTGTGCTATGTGAGGTTCCTGTGTTATGTGAGGTACCTGTGTTATGTGAGGTAATTTTGCTATGTGAGGTTCCTGTGTTATGTGAGGAACTTGTGCTATGTGAGGTTCCTGTGTTATGTGAGGTACTTGTGCTATGTGAGGTTCCTATGCTATGTGAGGTTCCTGTGTTATGTGAGGTTACTGTGTTATGTGAGGTACCTGTGTTATGTGAGGTACTTGCGCTATGTGAGGTTCCTGTGTTATGTGAGGTACCTGTGTTATGTGAGGTATATTTATTGTGTAAGATACCAGTATTATTTGAGGTATTTGTGTTAAATGAGGTACCAGAATTATGAGAGGTACTTTCGTTATGTGAGTTATCTATGTTATGTGAGGCACTTGTGCTATGTGAAGTACCTGTGATATTTGAGGTATCTGTGTTATGTGAGGTATCCATTTAATGTGAAGTACCTATTTTATATGATGTACTTATGTGTTGTGAGGTAGCTGCCTTAAAGTGGTATGTGATATATATATGTTTTGTACCTATGTTATATGAAGTACCAGTGTGATGTGAGCTACCAGTGTTATGAGAGGTACCTGTGTTATGTGAAGTACCTGTGTTATATGAAGTATCTGTGTTATGTGAAGTACCTGTGTTATGTGTAATACTTGTGTTATGCGAAGTACCTGTGTTATGTGAAGTACCTGTGTTATGTGAAATACTTGTGTTATGTGAAGTACATGTGTTATGTGAGGTACCTGTGTTATGTGACGTACCTGTGTTAAGCGGGGTAATTTTGATTGTGAGGCACTTATGTTTTATGAGGTACTTGTTTTATGTGAGATTCATCTGTCACATAAATTACGTATTTTATGCTAAGTACTTGTGTTATGTGGAAAAATTGTATTATGTGAAGTACTTGTGTTATGTGCAGTACTTGTGTTATGTGCAGTACTTGTGTTTTATGATGTGCCTGCAGTATGTGAGATTTTTGTCTTATATGAGGTACCAGCCGTATGTGAAGTATTTCTGTTATGTGAGGCACCTGTCTCATGTGAGGTACTTATGTTATAAAATGTGCCAGTAGTATCTGAGGTACCAGCGGTATATAAGATTCTTAGGTAATGTGAGGTCCATGAGTTATGTGAGGTACCTGTGTTATGAATTTATCCTGTGTTATGTGAGGCAACAATGTTATATCAGGTACAAATATTTTAAGAACAGCTACTACTGACATGTGAGTTACCAGTGTAATGTGACAACCCAGTGATACGTAATGTACTCGGGTTATGTGAGGTACCTGTGTTATGTGAGATACCTGTGATATGTGAGGTACCTGTTATGTGAGGTACCTGTGATATGTGAGGTACCTGTTATGTGAGGTACCTGTGTAATATGAGATATCTGTGTTATGTGAAATACCTGTGTTATGTGAGGTACCTGTGTTATGAGAGGTACCTGTGTTATGTGAGTTACCAGTGTCATGTGAAAAACCAGTGATACGTGATGTACTCGGGATATGTGAGGTACCTGTTATGTGAGGTGCCTGTTATGTGAAGTACGTGTGTTATGAGAGGTACCTGTGTTATGGGAGGTACTTGTGTTATGGGAGTTACCTGTGTTATGGGAGGTACCTGTGTTATTTGAGGTACCTGTGTTATGTGAGGCACCTGTGTTATGTGAGGCACATATGTTATGTGAGGTACCTGTGTTATGGGAGGTACCTATGTTGTATGAAGTTCATTTGTTATGAGAGGTACCTGTGTTATGTGAGGTACCTGTGTTATGTGAGACCTGTGTTATGGGTGGTACCTGTTTTATGTGAGGTACCTGTGTTATGTGAGGTACTTGTGTTATGGGAGGTACCTATGTTATGTGAGGTACCTGTGTTATGTGGGGTACCTGTGTGATGGGGGCTACCTGTGTGATGGGAGGTACCTGTGTTATAGAAGGTACCTGTGTTATGTGAGGTACCTGTTATGGGAGGTACCTGTGTTACGGGATGTACCTGTGTTGTGAGGTACCTGTGTTATGGGAGGTATATGTGTTATGTGAGGTACCAGTGTTATGGGATATACCTGTGTTATGTGAGGTACCTGTGTTATGGGAGGTACCTGTGTTATGTGAGATACCTGTTTTATTTGAGGTACCTGTGTGATGGGAGGTACCTGTGTTATGTGAGGCACCTGTGTTATAGGAGGTACCTGTGTTATGGGAGGTACCTGTGTTACGGGAGGTACGTGTGTTATGTGAGGTACCTGTGTTATGGGAGGTACCTGGGTTATGTGAGGTACCTGTGTTATGGGAGGTACCTGTGTTATGTGATGTTCCTGTGTTATGGGAGGTATATGTGTTATGTGAGGTACCTGTGTTATGGGAGGTACCTGTGTTATGTGAGGTTCCTGTGTTACGGGAGGTACGAGTGTTATGTGAGGTACCTGTGTTATGGGAGGTACCTGGGTTATGTGAGGTACCTGTGTTATGGGAGGTACCTGTGTTATGTGAGGTACCTGTGTTATGTGAGGTACCTTTGTGATGGGAGGTACCTGTGTTATGTGAGGTACCTGTGTAATAGGAGGTACCTGTGTTTTGTGAGCGACCTGTGTTATAGGAGGTACCTGTGTTATGGGAAAAACCTGTGTTACGGGAGGTACCTGTGTTATGAGAGGTACCTGTGGTATGTGAGGTACCTGTGTTATGTGAGGTACCTGTGATACGGGAGGTACCTGTGCTATGGGAGGTGAGTGAGTTATATTAAGTAGTAGCGTTATGTGAGGTACTTTTGTGATGTTGCTGTGTTAGGTCCCCTCAAGGAAGGCTCCTTGACGCTGGTGATGGGCTCTTGATCTAGGGACTTGGATCTGTACTCCATTTCCTTGAATTAAGCCTCAACGCCTTCCACATTTACCCCATAGGCGCTGTATAATCCTACGGGTTTAGCGCCTCCCACTTGATTATAAACAAAAATGTTAAATGAATTACAATTGCTATGTTAGTTACCTGTGTTATTTCACATATCTATGTTATGTGAGATAATTATGATGCGTGAGGTCACTATGTGAGGTTGTGTTATGCGAGGTACCTTTGACATGTGAGAAGCAGTGTAATGTGAGTTATCTGCTTAATGTGAGGTACCTGCTTTATGCGGGGTACCTACGTTTTGTGAGGTACCTGTATTATTTCAGGTACCAGTGTTATGCGATGTTCTTGGGGATGTCCGGGTGTTGCATGTGTGTCTGGTTTGTCAACTTGTCGGTTCTCTGAGTCATTCATCTGCATCCTGTCTGGCACAGCAGCATCTTGGGATCTTGGTGCAGGGAATTCTTCGCTTGCCCAACCCTTGGGCGCGACCTGCTTTCACGTTGGACGGGTGACACCACCTGTGGCTTCTGCGCCTCTCCTGCCTGCGGTATGTGAGATGCTTCCTTTGCACCTGTGCTCTGTTCTTGTCAGGGTTGATGGACTGAGGGACTGGTTGCCTCTGGCTCCTCCTGTTCTTCACCTTTCTCCTTTGTGTGGACTGTTGGGGCCGCTGTGTGGCGAAGCGTTTCCTCGGTGGGGATGTCCAGGTGTTGCATATGTGTCTAATTTACCTGGAGTTTACCTGGGCAGGGTTAAATCTAGGTGGTCCGCTAGATAAAAATATGAGTGGGTGCGGGTGGGTGTGAGTTGGTCCTGACTAGCTTGTGCCACTAGGTCAGACGCCGTGCTCCTTCCTTAAGTGAATGTAACCTGACCTGGCTGGGTCGGGGCATTGGCTTAAGCCGGTTGGAGACTTGGACTTGCCTCGCATGGGCCAGTAGGCCTGCTGCAGTGTTCCTTCTTTCTTATGTTCTTATACGAGGTACAGATGTTATGTGAGGCTCCTGTGTTTTGCCAGGTATCACTTTTATGTAAGGTAGCTTTCTCATGAGAGGTACTAGTATTATGTGAGAAACCAGTGTGATGTGAGGTACCTGTGTTATGCGAGGTGTTATATGAAGTACAGTTTTAAAAGAAGTGGACGTGTTATGTGTAATTCGAGTGTTAGGTGAGACATCTGTGTTAGGTGTTATGTTAGGTACCTGTGCTATGGGAAGTACCAGTGATATATGAGGTACGTGTGTTATATAAGGTATCAGTGTTATATCAGGAACCAGCGTTATGTGAGGTCACAATATTAAATGAAGTTCTTGTATTATGTGAGGTACCTGTGTTATATGAGGTACTTTTCATGTGAGGTTACTGTATATTTGAGGTACATGTGATGCATGAAGCTCTTATGTTACGTGAGGTACCTGTTTTAAATAAAGTACCTATGCTTTAAGATGTACCGATTTATGTGATGTTCCTGTTTTCAAGAGTTGTCAGTGCTATGTGAAACACCAGTGTCATGTTAGGAACCTGTGTTATGTGAGGTACATGTGTTTTGAGAGGCACTTATGTTATGTCAGGTACTGCTGCTATGAGAGGTACCAGTGTTTTAAGTAGTACTGCTGTTATGTGATGTTCCTGTGTTATGTATGTTACATGTGTCATGAGAGGTTTCAGAATTATGTTAGGTACCTGTTTTATGCGAGGTTCCAGTATTAGGTGATGTCTCCAGTGTGTTATGTGAACGTCCTGTACTGTCAGGTGCTTTTGCAATATGAGTTACTTTTGTTAGGTTAAAGTACCTGTCTATTGTGAGGTACCAGTGTCATCTGAGGTTCTAGTGTCATGTGAGTTACCTGTTTTCTGTGATGTACCTGTCTAATATGAGGTATCAGTGTCACCTAAGTTATCAGTGTCACCTGAGGTACTAGTGTTATGTGAGGTACCTGTCTAATGTGAGGTACCTGTCAAATGTGAGGTACCAGTATAATAAGAGGCGCAAGTGTTGTGCTTGTAAGATACCTGAGTTACATGACATACCAGTTTTATGTGAAATGTTATGTGAGGTACCTATATTATGTGATGCACTATAGTTATTTGAGAATCCATTGTGATGTGAGGTACTTGTGTTTTGCGAGGCACTTAAAACACTTATGTTATGCGAGGAATTTGTGTTATGTGAGGTACCTATAATATGTGATGTACTTATGTAATATGAAGTGTTTGTGGTTGAGATATACCGGTTTCATATTCGCCATCTATGTTTTGTGAGGTATTTGTGCTATGTGAGGTACCTATGTGAGAGGAATCAGTGATATATCAGGTACCTGTTAAATAAGGTACCTGTGTTTTATGAGGTAAGGATTTAAGAGAGGTTACTCTTTTATCTGAGGTGAAAGTGTGATGTGAGGTACCAGTGGTATGAGAGGTACCAATGTTAAGTGAGGTACCAGTGATACGTTACTGTAGGTATGTGTTGTGTGTGTTACCTGTGTTATATAACATACAGGTTAGGTACACGTTAGATGCCAGTGTTATGCGAGGCACCTGCATACATTACGTACCATTGTTATGTGAGATACATTTGTTTTGTGATGTTTCTGTGTTTTGTGAAGTTCCTGTTCTATGTGAGGTACCTGCGTTCTGTGAGGTATTTGTGTTACATGAGATCCCTGATTTGTGTGAGATACCTGCGTTATGTACCTGTGTTATGTGAGGTGCAAGTGTTATGTGAGGTACATTTATTTGTGAGGTACACGAGTTATATGACATGCCTGTTTTATGAGATACCTATTATATGAGAAGTACTGGTGCTATGTCAGTTTCGTGTTAAGCGAGGTACCTTTCTTTGCTATGTGAGGTAACAGTGCTATGTGAAGTTTTTGTGTTATGTTAGGTACCAGTATTATGAGAGGTATCAGTGTTGTGCTATATAAACTGCCTGTGTTATGTGAGGTACCATTTTATGTAAGGTACCTGTGTTATGTGAAGTACTTTCGTTATACATGTGTAGTATGTTATATACAAGTGTACAAGTGTTACGTGAGGTTCAGGTGTTAATTGAGGTACCTCTATTATGTGAGGTAACATTCTTATGTGAGAAACCTATGTTATATGAGAAACGAATTTTATGTGAGGTTTCAGCGCTGTGTGAGGTTCCAGTCTTGTTTTAGGTGCCAGTGTTATGTGATGTACCAGTGCTGTGTATCTGTGTTATGTGATGTATCAGTACTTTGTACCTGTGTTATGTGATGTGCCAGTGATTTGTATCTGTATTATGTGAT
The DNA here is from genome assembly GCA_009830355.1 of Cherax destructor. NCBI lineage: Eukaryota > Metazoa > Arthropoda > Malacostraca > Decapoda > Parastacidae > Cherax > Cherax destructor. The sequence goes on from WNWK01003151.1 coordinate 49,133, forward strand.
GTACCAGTATTTTGTGAATTAATAGTGTTATGTGAGGCACTTGTATTACTGGAGGTACCAGCCTCATACGAACTTCCTGTGTTACGTGGGGTACCAGTCTTATGTGAGGTACAAGTGTTGTGTGAACTACCTGTTATATGAGTTGTCTGTGTCAAATGACGCACCAGTGTCTTGTGAGTTGCCTATGTTATGTGAGAAATCAGTGTTATGTAATATATTCGTGTCGTCTGTTAGAACTAACTTTTTTTCTTACTTTGCTCTTCAGTGGTGGTCAAGCCTCAAGTTGCTATCCAAAGGAAAGTCGAATGGATGTTTCCTTGGGCGGCGGGTAGGTCTTGGAAAAAAAGTAAATTTTTGGGTGTTTTTCGGTGAATGACATGTGTGGGAAAAAGAATGAGTGCGTGAGTGAGCGAGTGAGTGAGGGAGTTGAGTAGGTGTCACTAAGGGAGCGAGTGAATTTGTGTCTGAGGGAAGGGTGTTGTGTAGTGTTTCTGTTTCATGATGAGTGAATTTTAGAGAGAGTGCCTTTCATGTTTTGTGTTTTCTGCGTTTTAGAATGTTCATGATGTTCTTAACTTTCCTTTATAATAATTTATTTTAAAGTTCTCGATGAATTTATAGACGTACTTAAATATCTAACTTACTTTTTTACTTTCTTACTCGGATTAAAATTTAACTGAAAGATTGCCCAAATTATATTACAGGATACCTGGAGAGTGTTCCGAGGGTCAGCGCCCTCGCTGCCGGGTCCTAAATCAGGCCTTCCGGTGATCAGGGACTGACTTAAGAAACTTTTCCAGTGCTTTCTACAAGATAGCCAGGGTCTGTTGGTAACCCCTCTTATGGATGAAGAGGGAAAGTCGTGGTCCCTTCACACTTATTGAGTTTTTCCCTAGTTTACTCATTCCTCCCATCCTAATCATTGCACCGTTTGCCAAGCCTCTTAGTTTCACGAGGAATGATTTGTGTGTGCAAATTTGAGACCAATCCTTCTAATACATTGCAGGTGTAGATTATAATGTATCTTTATCGCCTACGTTCCGAGGAGTAGAGATCGAGGGATTTGAAACGTTCCCAAAAATTTAGGTGTTTGACAGAATCTACAAACCAGTGTTTTTGAAATATGGCTTCAGTGAACATCAAGAGAGATGTACAAATGTCCGACGATTAATTGTGAGAATAATAATAATAACAGAAAGTAAAATAATGTCTCGATGCTCCCTTTAGTTCGGTTTTTTCTCTGTAGAAAATTTCCATGGTGTGGTGTAGAGAAATGACTAACACAAAAACCTCATAAGACTGAGATGATGAAGCCAGCAGCAACAGTTGCAACGGTGAAAATTGTTTGTGGAGCAGATGTTGCCAAGATAGTGGAATTAGTGCCACTTTCCAATAAAAGCATCAGACGGCGAAGTGACCTCATGTCAGAAAACATTTTGGCTTAGCTTATTGTGTTGCTGAGAGAAAAAAAAAAAATTTATCGTTGCATTTGGTTGAATCTGTCGACATAGCAAATGATCCTCAACTCATAGCTATTGTGAGGAACAAAGGAGAAGACAACATCCTGGAGGAATTTCTCTTCTGTAACGTCCTGTCAACTGCCATCAATGAGGAAGACATCTTCAACGTACTGAAGTACTTATTCCTGAGGCATGACCTTGACTGGTTGAACCGCTTTGCTTTGCGCACTGGTGGAGCCCCGTCGATAATTGGAATTAATGTGGGATTTGTCATAATCATTCACTATTTTTTACATTGGGAGAATCTGGCTTGTCAATGTTTTGGAACGAGAAACCCATCTGGTTTACAATAATGTGTTCATAGAATGTGTCAAGAAATAAGATCACATCTGTAGGACTTGCTCTTCCACCCTGGTATCCGTAGGCTCTCTATGGAATATTCTTATGTGCAGAAGAAACACGCGTAAATAATTTGTGTTATTTACGGGGAAGTTGTGCTAAACACACATGAGATACCCCATTTACTGTCAGCATAAGGCACCTGATTTTCAAGTCACATAAGGTACTCTGTTTACGATCTGACAATACTAATCCGAAGTAAGTCGCCCAATTTACGGATAATATACTGGAATCTGTTGATGAGCCTCATACACTAGACCCAAAAAAAAGGAGTACTTTTGATGAGTCACATACACTAGACCCACAAAAGTACCCTATTTACCAGCAACATATGCTAGACCCACATAAGACACCCTATTTACGAGCCACATAAACCAAATGCACATAATGCTCTTGATTAGGGACAAAATTATTGAAAACAATGTAGATAAACCCTCAACAAAATTCTTACCAGGAAAGTTGGGCAACACTAAATTAAGAGAAATCTTAAGACGTGTGTGCACTGAGGTGTAATCTGGGGTTGGGTCTTCCCAAAATACTGCTTATACAGCAGTGCACTACTGAGTTATACAATCTAATACACTATAGTATAGTGCGATGTGTTGCATTAAGATGCGGTACTATATTATGATATACTGGTGTTCGCTATGGCCTTATTATTTGATTATGTAGCTTTTTTTAAATTATAAATGTATGTTAATATAAATACTGAGGTGAGTGTAGGTTGTAAATAATAACACAAAAAAAATAATATGGTTTAAGTTTAACTGAATAATTTGTTGGGAATAAATCTACAATGAATAAATTTTCCAAAAATATATACGATTAATAATAACGTTTTTGATGAGATAAAGCAAAAACTCTTCCAATGAGCAGATTTTTCATGTAAATTTTCTATTTTTAGGATGTGTTGAAACTGCTGACGAGCTCTCGCTTGCAAAGGGTTTAATCCACTCTGATAAGAGGATCTATAGATATGCACTCTGCTTCACAAGGTAAAACAAAATATATATCTACTTTATCAAATCTTGTATATATACAATATAAATTAACTAAGCTTACATTAGAGACAAGGAATGGTGTTCGAGAAAGTGTGGTTAATTCTAAATAGTGTCCTGTTGCCTCAACTACATATAAAACTTGGTTTAATAAAGCAGTTTGTTAAAGCTTTATCAAGAGATGGAGAGTGTTTTAATTTTTGTGCGAAGAGTTTCAGATAATTTGTTCAACTCTCTGCTTGATGTTGCAGAAGAAGCTTGAATTGCCTACAAACAAACTGTAAAAATGATGATGGAGAAATTAAAAATTTTGGATGTAATACGAGTCCCAAAGTTCTTTTCGTTGATGACCATTAATAGCTCCAAGAAAATCTGGGAGCTATTAGTATAAAGTAAGTCAGATTTCACCAGGATATAAAGTCGATGGAGAGAGGGTGATAAGGTAAATGGAGTATCAACATGATACTCCTGGATGCTGCACACAGAGATGCCACTAAGCAATACTTGAACGAAAAGGTAACAAGCGCAATTCTGAATGGAAACGGCCGAGACTTAAAGAGTCTGAATCGTATTATTGGTACATTTTGTCAATATTTTAAGGGATGCTAAGTGTAATATCAATAAATATACCTTTCTTTTAAATAGTTTTCTCTTTTTGATAACATATCTTTCATATACACTTTAAGTAAAAGTGTGTATTATGTTATGAAGAAACCTTATATGATAGAAAGAACTGATATATTTGGAAACAGCAACTCAAATATATGCCAGACAACTTTCAACATCTCATATTTTGTATCAAACTGTTGACAGTTTGATAGGTTGAATGGAGGAAGAAAAAATTCAACAGTTAATATAGTGTTAAAACACACTGTTGGGGCAACTACTAGGTGGCCGTGTTTTTATGTGAATATTTTTCGCTATTCACGCTTTTTTTTTAATTGAGTGTCATGTCGGAAACGCTTTCCATAGATGGTCGTCATGTCCTATGGGCTCGTTTTTCAGAACTATATTCTATGCGGGTCTGAGCAACTCCGTCTCTTCCCAAGATTGGCTAATTATGGGAGAAAAACTCACATTCTGATTATTTTTAATCTTTATTTTTTAATTATTTATACTTTACTCCGCTCAAGTTTTAATTCTCTTTGATTCATTCACATAAATTTATAGGCATTTATGTGCAAACTCATTAATACACATCATGTTTCTCCATATTTTATAAGACATTTTAGTTGTTCATTGAGTATTAGTATATGGTTGAAGTCATTTATATTCGTAAGTCCTATATATTTATATTAATTTGTGTTTCTTCCTACTAAATGAAAATTATTTTATAATTCAGTATCATTTTAAGTTTTATTATTTATTCTAGAAACTGAATAAAATCTAAAAACATTTGTTCACGGCATTTTTAACAAAAAACAAAAAAAAAAAAAAAATCTTGTCTCACATAGTCCAACATTTATTAAATTTATTGATATTTTTGTATTAATTTATATTGAACACAGCTTCCAATAATATAACTGCATATACGTATTAACTCTTACTTTGTTATAGAATTTTTACAGAATATAACTTTGATTTTAATACTACTAGCTCACTAATATTATGAGCAACCATCTCTCAATAAGCAGTGGATAATCTGTAAGATAATTTTAAAAGCCCATGAATCTAATTAATTACTCTTTTACAACTCAATGTATAAATCCCTACAATTTATACAAAGTACGTATATAACTGTCGTCGTCAAAACGAAGTTTCAAAACTTTTTTAAATATTGGTATAATTTATGCATTGAAATCCTAAATTCAATAGCAGATTAACTAATTACTTTTTAAAAGACTCAAATAGCTTTGTCATGGTTTAATTGTAATTCGGAAAATATTTCCCATAAATGGGATTATTCGTAAGTTTGACAGATTTTGGTTTCATGAGTCCACTGCATGTTAGCCCTCTGCTCAATATTAGCTCTGATAAATCCTTCACAGTACCTGCTTCATGTGTATTCATGAACATCATGAGCAATATCAATCTCTACCCTTAAATACAACAAGAGATATAGCGAATCCAAAATCACTAAGTTATTTTCGGAGGGAGTTGTCTAGCTATCAATTTGCCATTTGTTTTAGGGAGTTTTCACCCATCTGATATATAAATGTCTCTTCTATGTGAGGAAATCCTATCTTCTGTAATATTTGCATGAGCAAGGTGAAGTCGGAGGGTGTCTGTGTACATTGCCATATCAGCTCTTACAGATTTGGTATTAAAATCCAATATCCCTTATCTCCCTTGCACGAGATATTTGCTAGCCTTCCGTCTAAAATTAATTTGTTTGTTTATGGGTTATCTTCCGTATTCCCTTCTGAGGAAGGGCTTTAACCGTTGAAGTAGAGAATAAACTTGAAATCCATAATATGTAGGTCAAATCCTCCATATAAATCTGGGTTCACTAGTGCATCATTTTTCTGTATATATTGGCTCACTACACAAGTCAACCCTCCATACAGAGTATGCTTGTTAAAGTATCTAAATTCTGCCTTAACCTGGCACAGCTAGGCATCACGGTTAAAAGAGGGCAAATAAATGTTATTCACATCTAATTTAGAAATATCTTTCAGTGAAGACGTGTCTTGTGTGCTCTCTGTGAATCTGAAGAAGATGTCCTCTCTTGAGCTACTCTACCAGCAGCTAAAGGAAGAACTGAGGGTAGCTAAGCTTGAGATACAGCGACTGACTGAGGAAAACAAGAGGATTCGTAGTAATCTTCCTGTTGAGAATCCTCAAGCCAAGAAAGGAACCTGGACAATGGCTGGACTTTAAAAGGAAGTTCATGGTCAGCTTTGCAGAGATCAAGAAAAGGAAGAGTGTTGTCGACTTCTTCTTCTAGTGTAAACTGGATTGATGGCTCGACCTGGTTGAGCTTGTGTTGGAGAGCTTGAACGTTGAAGCGTCTGGGAGTTATGATGAGAATGTCGTCAACATAACGAAAATCAACTCTTTCAGCAAACTTTTGGACTACCCATGGGATCGCCACTTAGTGCCGTCCTTGCGTACCTAAATATAGAACATCTGGAAGCCGAGCGATTTTCCACTATTATTCCTTCTTCTGTCACCTGGCTCCGTTATGTTGACGACATTCTCATCATAACTCCCAGACGCTTCAACGTTCAAGCTCTCCAACACAAGCTCAACCAGGTCGAGCCATCAATCCAGTTTACACTAGAAGAAGAAGTCGACAACACTCTTCCTTTCCTTGATGTTCTTCTCTGCAAAGCTGACCATGAACTTCGTTTTAAAGTCTATCGTAAACCTACCAACCAACACGATCTTCTCCAATTCTACTCTCACCACGACACCAAAACTAAACGTGATGTAATTATAGGGTTTTTTTCCTGCGCACACTCAGAATCTGCAGCAGTGAGTTCCTTGAGGAAGAATGCTCCCTTATTGAACAAGTTTTTTCTAAACTTCACTATCCTCGTCACTTTATTAGAGACTGCAGACGACCAGCATTAAACATCAACACACCCCGAGAAGACAAGTGCTGGGTCAACCAGTGCACTAGAGTCTTGCGTTATTTTAGTGTTAATAAGGAGATAAAAGGTATAAAACACCGACACGATTGAAAAAAATAATTAAACACAAATGCACTATAATGCGATCTTTTATTGACTGCGTTTCGCCCACACAGTGGGCTTTATTACATCACAGACAGACAAATCCCACTCTGTGGGCGAAATGTAGTCAATAGAGGATCGTATTATACTGCATTTATTCTTAAATTTTCCCTTTTGTTATCATACAGGGAACAACTGATTCTGTCTCAATATAACACCTTTTGTAGGGATGTGTCGAACTTTAGAGTAAATTTATAAAAGAGTGAAAACACGTAACGTGATCTATCGATAAAACCTCCTATGTCTCTGGACACTTTTTTAAGCGCTTACACTTGAGTCTCCTAAACGACTACACGATCCAGAAATATAGTGTTCTCCTGCAGATTAATCCTCGACAATTATTGATTTCCCGAAGTAAGTGAAAGTAATGTTAGGGTAAACGCGCTCATAAATGGGAGACATATTTATTTGTTTCATATATAACTCAAAAACTATTATACAGCACGATGTAATCGAGGAGTAATGCATTTATTACGAGCACAGGTGTACAAAGAAAGGCCTGTTGTACCTGGCCGTAAATCGAATCTCCTGACAAGGAACATTTCTCAAGCATATAAGGGCAAAGGCACAGTCCCCTCACCTATATATTTATAATATGTTCAAAGTACATAAAACTGCCGAATGGTAGTGAGCAAAATAGCAAAGGGTATTACTCACTACGTTTTTTTTTCACGTGAAGAGACCAGTACTGTATGAAGTATTCTTCTCTCCCTACAGAACTACACTCTGGAGGGAGAGATTTAATAGGTTTAGCTGTGTCAACACCTAACTCGTGAAATCTATGATTGCATACTTTGGTAACAACCGAAAAAATGTCTAGATAGGACTGCAGAAAGGCGATGACATCAGCTACTTTTGTTTCCGTGAATCCGGATGTAATTGGATGTGGGTTATATAGATCTGAGTAAGATAATCTAATGTGAACCCCAGTGACCTCTTGCAAGGCGTCAGGCTCATCTCGAGGTCTGTAGAGACAAATGTCATGTCCATTTTGAGAGAAGACTGAGGCCATTTTTTTTTTAATCTGATTGATGTAGTAGACTTACCAATTGCATACTTGCCGTAAGGTCCTACCACAATTATGATCTAATTTTTCTCTAACACCTTGATGGGTCCAGTAATTCTAGCCATCAAGGTGTGACCAGGTACATATTTTCTAACAATCACTTTCTCTCCACTACAAAATGAACTTGGTTTAGATGCCTTGTCATACCTCTTTTCATGTTGTCGGGATTTCTTAAGGTTATCTTTAGTCAATTGACGTACCAGGTGTAGTCTGGCCTTGGATCGTTTGGAGCCTAATTACTATTGCCTTCGGCCAGTCAACCCTCTCTTACATTATGGCCAAATATCAGCTCGAAAAAATTATATTCCGTAGCTTTCTGCACAGTTTCTATCATAGCAAAGGTAAGGACTAATTCCAAAATGTAGAAACACTCAGACAACAAGTTTGCATCATGATTTTTTCCAAGTTTGGTGGAACTTTCCCAGTGCCTATTGTGACTGAGGATGATAAGCTGTTGAAAAGGATTGCTTAATGCCTAAACTGTTCAAAACGTTACATAAAGGTTTTGCAGTAAATCTGGTACCTTGGTTCCTTCGGATATTCCTTAGAATTCCCATTTCGGATGTAAATCTAATGTGGGCTTGTAAAATTTCCTTGGTATTAATGTAAATATAAACACATAAGCAGTATAATGTGATCCTTTATTGACAACGTTTCTTCCACACAGTGGGCTTTATCAAGTCACAAACAGACTGTTTGTGACTTGATAAATCCCACTGTGTGAGCGAAACGTTGTCAATAAAGGATCACATTATACTGCTTATGTGTTTATATTTCCATTGTGTCGGTATTTTATACCATTTATTTCCACCTTGGTATTAATATTATTCGTAGGTACTGCCCCAGGATATCTGGGAGTTTTATCTAAGAGAACAAAGAAGTGCTGATGATTACCTGAATGGGCATTAGGTAAAGACCTCACACAGTCGATGACCACGTCCGCAATGTTCTCTCCTTCAGCCAGTATAAAATATAGTGAAGTAGGATTGATGTAATTTCCAGATTTTTCTACCTACTATCACACGCGGCAGGACAACTGGTTTAAACCTGGCCAGTCAAAATGTTTAGATGCTCTAATCTAAGAAAAAGACTGGAAGCACATAAATGTGACCCTCCAAATATCTGGGACTTTGTTGTTTAAGGAACATCTAACGTATAAGGCAAATAAGTAAATAATAACAAGTAGACAGAAAGACTGCGTCTGCTTCAGAGACTTAATGGAAGAAGCAAGAGAACGGTCCCAATTTTGCTTTTCCCTGAAGGTCGTTCGGTCGGGCATGGATGAGAGAGCGTTTCACAATCTAGCTACCCAGGAATAGGAAGACTGGACCAAAAAGCGTCCACTTGCTGTGCGAAGCCCTGGCCAGCTGCCGTCGTATAACAACTTGCCCAACAACCCAAGGTCTGCCAAGTCTGCCAAGGTAAGGTTAGTATTCTCAGCAGATTTTCTCTTGGTCATTGCCAGTGTTACAGCCATAAATTAAACTGGTTCGGGTGCAGAGCTTTGAAGAGGACATAGTCTGGACGAAAAAAAGTCTTCATAGGAAATTCACCTGACACGCTGTCTGTGAAATACCTGCTCCTTACAAAAATTCTGTGTAGGCTGACTGAGAAAACTGCCCCACAAGATTCCCCGCGCAGTACATTTTTATTAAGGCAACATTATTTTATTTGCCGTTATTTTACACTGTTTCTGGTCTTTTTCTTTTACATTTTACAGTAACATTTGCAGGCGGTGGCACGCATTGTTGCAGAAAATGATACACAACAACGTGTTTCTGTATATATGTAGTATGTTCACATTAACAGAACTGCGGCTGGCCAGGATTCGACCCTGCGTTCCCATGGACCAATTGTTGGTCCAGTGGATAGAGTGATATCGCAGTTCTGTTAATGATTCAAAATCAATTGTTTCGTGATTTCATTAATATGTTCACTTATATACAGAAACTGGTGATGTTCCAAGAACTGTTACAGACTTAGGAAGTCCTTCAGACACGCCTCGGTACAAAGCGGTGTTTCACATTTCCTACACATTAAACGTATATCCCTCCGCTTTAATGTGCTCCTACATAAGTGTACACAAACATAATAGTTCTTCTGAGCCCATTTCTTCTTGTCTGTAGTAGGAAGTACAGTTAGAAGTGATCACCAAACTTCCAATGAGAGCAATGAGTGATCAGTACAGTGGTTCATATGTTGTGTTGTGACCATATATTAATGTATTATTTATCTGTTGACAGAGGTACGGAGAAATGTTCATATGCTTGTATGTTCGTAGCATTCATCTGGTACATACTGTATGCATTGAGCATTGCAATGTCAACATGTGCCACTTGTAACTCTACCGGTAGCAATCAGCAAACGCAGGCAGCATGACAAAGTTTTCTACTCACCGCATGTTCTTCGTATAATGCACGACATCAACTTGCCTCACTATAACTTCAGTAGTCTCTCTATTCACCTTCCCTGTCTTTCATAGTGTGCTATCCGATGGAAGTCAAAAATGTCACATTACATTTAATATGCCGCTTTAATACCATGATGTCATTGACATTAAACACCTGCACTTCACCAGTACCAGTGCCTGCGTTGGACTTGGAATGCATTTTTGTGTAAAACACAGTACACGTCTGTCATGTTCACCCGCAAGAAATCACGGAAAATGGAATTTGTATACCAGTCATCAGTCTATAATACATACCTTTACCAAGATATGGTTCCATAATTTTTCATAGCGCATTACACGAGTTTTCTAATAACTTATTGGTATCTTACAATGTTTTGGTTCCTGAGTGCAAAATCAGATCTAATACAAAGTAACTTTCACAGCCACAGACAACCGTCAGTTTGATTCCAAAGTGTTTCCTCTGAGACGCTTGTATTGCTTGAACGACAGTCATTCTGTAAACAGTATCAGAGACTCGCCGATGACAAGGTTGCGGAAGTGAGAAAACAACTCACTGAACTTGTTTCTATAAACACCCTAATCTTGTATAACATGTCACTTCTGTCTGACCTCGTCTTGTCTGAAAAATGTGGTATATGCAGCAGCAGGATCAATCTAATGATCACGGAACGTTGGGGTACCTAAAACGCTGCAAGTTGAATAGTACAATTCCATATTATGCTTGTTCACATACGTCATAAGCATGATTGTGGCAAAGAATAAATACAACTCAGCCATAGATGTTTTTCCACTTTGTTTACACAAATTTATTTTACCGGCTTAGAGCTGCTATCCTACCTCAGGTCCCTTCACAATCTAACACTATCTAAAGCCACCCTCAGGATGCGACCCACGATAGTCTACTAAAAATCCAGGTACCTACTGACTGCTAGGTGAACAGCTGCAGAAGGTGTAAGGAAATATGTACAACGTTTCTACCCATACCGGGGATCGAACCATGGACATACAGTATATGAGCTGAGTGAGCTGGCAACCGAACATTTGTGAAAACGTGATTACGGTGAAACATTGTATAGTAGTAGTATCCGTTGGTCTCCGATGCTATCGGATTCATTAGGGGTTCATCGAAATAGAGTTCAAAGGAATATAGTTCTGAGGCATCGTTTCTGAGGCTACAGTTCAACTGGATTCTACACTGTCGTCAAATTGATGGAGATTGAGCACAAATTATGCATTCCCCTGCCAATCCCAGGCGCGGTCTGGTGGTGGCTGCAGGATATTCGCGCCTGGTCATGTTCGTTGTCATGTGTATGTGTGTATGTACTCACTATATGTACTCACCTATAAGTGGTTGCAGGGGTCGGGTCACAGCTCCTGGCTCCGCCTCTTCGCTGGTTGTTACTAGGTCTCTCTCTCACCGTTGCTAGAGCCTTATCATACCTCTTATAGCTATGTATGGGACTTGCCTCCACTACATTCTCCAGATTATTGCACTTCAGGACTTCTCTAAGGCTGAAGAAATACTTCCTAACATCCCTATGACTCATCTGGGTTTTGAACTTCCAGTTGCGGCTCCTTGTTCCTGTGTCCCATCTCTGAAACATTCGAGTCCTGTCCACCTTGTCAATTCCTCTCAGTATTTTATACGTCGTTATTATGTCATCCTTATCCCTCCTATCGTCTAGTGTCATAAGGTTAAGTTCTCTTAACCTCTCCTAATAAGACATATTCCTCAGTTCCGGGACTAGTCTTGATGCAAAATTTTGCACTGTCTCCAATTTCTTGACGTGTTTGACTAGGTGTGGGTTCCATACTGGTGCTGCATACTCCAGTATAAGCCTAATGTACACGGTGTACATTATCGTGATTGAATCCTTAATTAGCTGTCGAAATGTTTTTCTCAGGTTTGCTAAGCGCCCATATGCTGCAGCAGTTATCTGATTGATGTACGACTCAAGGGACATGCTCGGTATAATGCTTACTCAAAGATCCTTTTCTTTAATTGAAGTTTGCAGCCCTTGATTCCTTATCCTGTACTCCGTCTGCGGTATTCTTTGTCCTTCCCCAATCTTCATGACTTTGCACTTGCTGGGGTTAAACTCCAGGATTCATTTGTCGGACAAGGCTTGCAGCCTATCCAGATCTCTTTGCTGTCTTACTTGATCCTCGCCCGCTTGTAGTCTCCTCAACAGTTTCACATCATCAGCGAACAGCGACGCTTCTGAATCCATTCCCTCCATCATGTCATTCACAAGAAACAACACCGGACCTAGGACTAACCCTTGTGGAACTCCACTCGACACATTCACCAACTCTGACACTTCATCACGTACCAACACTCGTTGTTTCCTTCCTGTCAGGTATTCCCTGATACATTGCAGCACTTTTCTTACTATTCCTGAAAGCTCCTCTAATTTTTGAACCAGACTCTTATGTGGTACTGTGTCAAAAACCTTTTTAAAGTCCAATATAACCATCTCAATCTCTCTCTCGCTTCTGTTATACTTCTGTTACCTTATCGTAGAAATTAAGTAGATTTGTGAAACAGGATTTTCCATCCCTGAAGCCATGCTGATTGTCGTGTATGAGCCCAATCCACCACTCTTCTCCTAATAATCTTTTCCATGACTTTATATACTATACATGTGCGTGCCACTGGTCTGTAGTATAACGCTGCCTGTCTGTCTCCTTTCTTGAAAATTGGAACTACATTTCTTGTCTTCCGTACCTCAGGCAGTTGCTCACTTTTCTATAGATTTATTTAATATTGCTGGTAGCGGCACACACAGTTCCTCTGCTTCCTCTCTCATTACCTATGGAGATATGTTATCTGGGCCCACTGCCTTCGAGGTATCTAGTTCACCTAGCAGTTTCTTCACCTCCTTCTTGGTTATTTGCATTGTGTCCACCACTTGCTGGTGCACCTTACCTCCTCGGTTTGTTGGAAGTATTTATGTTTCTACTGTGAATACTTCACTAAATCTTGTGTTAAGTTCTTCACATACCTGGTCACTCTTTGTGAGCTCCCCTACTTATTTCGCAAATTTGATTACCTCGTCATTGAATGTTGTTTTCCTCTTAATGTGACTGTATAACAACTTTGGTTCAGATTTTGCTTTTGATGCTATGTCGTTCTCGTATTGCCTCTGGGCCTCTCTCCTTATTCCTGCATATTCGTTACAGGTTCTTCTTCTCAACTCCTTGTTTTTCTTGAGTCCTTTGCCTTCTATACGTTTTCCATTCTCTAGTTTTGGCCTCTTTACACCTCCAGGTAAACCATGGGCATACTCTGGTCTTACCATTTTTTCTTGTTACCTTTTGGTAGGAACTTTTCCTCTGCCTCCCTGCACTTAGTGGTCACTAGTTCCATCATTTCATTTATTGTCTTTCACTCAAATTCTCTTTCCCACTGCACTTCATGCAGGAATCTCCTCATGCATGAGTAGTCCCCTTTTCTGAAATTTGGTTTCTTTCGTCCTTCTCGTGCTGCTGCATTCTCCACTGTTAACTCTACAAGGTATTCAAAACTCAGGACGTAGTGATCACTATCACCCAGAGGTCTTGTGTGTGTGATATCCCTAAGTCTGAACTTTTGAAGGTGAATATGACATCCAGTCTTGCTGCAACATCTTCTCATCTCTCTCTCTGGTTGTATCCCAAACATGTTGGTGCATAAAATTTTCCAGTACTGTTTCCAGCATCTTAGCTCTCCACGTTTCTTGTCTCCCATGTGGCTCTAGGTTTTCCCAGTCAATTTCCTTATGATTGAAATCCCCCATGATTATTAATTTTGCTCTACCCATGTTAGACCTTCTGCAAACTTCATAGAGTGTATCCACCATTGTTCTATTGCACCATCATACCCTTGTCTTGGCCTCCTGCTGTTCATTGTGGGGTTATACATCACTGCTATTGTCACCTTTGGACCCATAGTCTGAAGTGTTCCTATAATGAAATCGACTGCTTCCCCTCTGTTCATTCCCCATTTCCTCAAAACTCCATTGTTTTTTTATGCCACTGCTCCTCATCTGTTCTCTCTGTCTTTCCTCAGGATCTGATATCCAGTAGAAGAGACCGCTTCTGTTATCATCGCTGTGAGTTTTGTCTCTGTTAGTGTTATGATGTATGGGGACACATCAATGATTCGTTCTTGCCATTCTTCACTCTTATTTGTTATTCCATCTCCATTGGTGTACCATACCTTTAGCTTCCTTTCCAGTACTGTATTTGGGAGGTGGGAGATGGTGCAGACTGGGGGTGTGGGAGGCATGGCGGAATATTATGGAATGCTCCTGTAATTGTGAGATTAGTGATTGTGGGGGGTGGGGGCTGTTGTATGTATGCGTGTTTGTGTACTCACCGTTTTGTGGTTGCAGGGGTTGAGTCATAGCTCCTGGCCCCGCCTCTTCACTGATTGCTACTAGGCTCTCTCTCTCCCTGCTCCATGAGCTATATGAAACCTCATCTTAAAACTATGTATGGTTCCTGTCTCCACTACGTCACTTGCCAGACTATTCCACTTCCTGACAACTCTATGACTGAAGAAATACTTCCAAACATCCATTTGACTCATCGGAGTCCTCAACTTGCAATTGTGACCCCTTGTTTCTGTGACCCATCTCTGGAACATCCTGTGTCTGTCCACCTTACCTATCCCTCGCAGTATTTTATATGTCGTTTCATGTCTCCCCTATTCCTTCTGTCCTCCAGTGTCGTCAGGCCGATTTCAGGACAATTCCCTTAGTCTGGGACTAGTCTTGTTGCAAACCTTTGCACTTTCTCTAATTTTGTGACGTGTTTGACCTGGTGTGGATTCCAAACTGGTGCTGCATACTCCAATATGGGCCTGATATACATGGTGTACAGAGTCTTGAACGATTCCTTACTGAGGTATCGGAACGTTATTCCTAGATTTGCCAAGCGCCCATATGCTGCAGCAGTTATCTGGTTGATATGCCCCTCAGTAGATGTGCTCGGTATTATACTCACCCAAAGATCTTTTTTCTTGAGTGAAGTTTGAAGTCTTTGGTCTTTTTTTGCCCTTCCCTGATCTTCATGATTTTGCATTTGGCGAGGCCCTGTGGAACCCCGCTCGTCACAGGCGCCCAGTCTGACACCTCGTCACGTACCATGACTCATTGTTGCCTCCCTGTCAGATATCTCTCATCCATTGCAGAGCCTTTCCTGTTATGCGTGCCTGATCCTCTAGCTTTTGCATTAACCTCTTGTGAGGAACTGTGTCGAAGCCCTCCTGCAGTCGAAGAAAATGGAACGTATCCACCACTCTCTCTCTCGTGTCTTTCTTCCGTTACCTTGTCATAAAACTCCAGTAGTTTTGCGACATAAGATTTTTCTTCCTTGAAGCAGTGCTGGTTGTCGTTTATAAGCTCGTTTCTTTCTAGGTTCTACACCACTCTCCTCCTGATAATCTTCTCCATGACTCTGCATACTATACACGTCAGTGACACTGGTCTGTAGTTTAATGCCTCCTGTCTGTCTCCTTTCTAAAAAATTGGGACTACATTTGCCATCTTCCATACCTCAGATAGTTGCCCAGTTTCAATGGAATTGTTGAAGATTTTTGTTAGTGGCACACACAGCATCTCTGCTCACCTCTCTAAGGACCCACGAAGAGATGTTGTCCGGCCCCACCACCTTTGAGGTATTAAGTTCACATAGCAGCTTCTTCACCTCCTCCTCGGTTGTGTGTATTTCATCCAGCACTTGTTAGTGTATCCCTTGTTGGTGTACCTCCCTTTTCTGACTTCCTGGAGTCCTTCCTGTCTCCACTGTTAATAATTCTTCAAATGTGATGTTGAGCTCCTCATATTCTTCTTGGTCGTTTATTGTGAACTCCCCATCTTCCTTCCTCAGCCTGATTATCTGGTCCTTGACTGTTGTTTTCCTGCAGATGTTGCTATGAAACAGCTTTGGGTCAGACTTGACTTTCGATGCTATGTCATTTTCGTATTGTCGCTGAGCCTCGCTTCTTATCTGTGCATATTCGTTTATATTTCTTTGGCTAATCTCTTTATTTTCCTGGGTCCTTTGTCTTCTGTTCTTTTTCCATTCTCTAGTGCACTTAGTTTTTGCCTCCCTACACTTTTGGGTGAACCAAAAACTCGTTTTGGTCTTCCCATTATTTCTGTTGCCCTTGGGAACAAACCTCTCCTCTGCCTCCTTGCATTTTTTCATGTAGGCCATCATTTCTTTTACTGGTTTTCCTGCCAATTCTCTTTCTCACTGAACGCCTTGCAAGACGTTCCTCATGCTTTTTTAGTCCCCCCTTTTGTAGTTTGGCTTCTCCCGTCCTATTCCTGCTACCCTCTCCACTTGTAGGTCAACTATGTAATCAAAGCACAGAACCACATGATCACTAGCTCCAAGGGGCCTTTCGTACGTGATATCCTCGATGTCCGAACTATTCAAGGTGAATACTAGGTCCAGTCTTGCTGGTTCATTCCTACCTCTCTCTCCGATAGTGTCCGTAGCATGTTGATGCACGAGGTTTTCCAGTACCACATCCATCATCTTGGCTCTCAATGTTTCGGGACCCCCATGGTGTGTTTGTGTATGTTTGTGTGTGTGTGTGTGTGTGTGTGTGTTTGTGTGTGTGTGTGAAGGTTGTGTGGTGCTGGGCTTGGGTTCGTCGTGTGGCTGGCTCTCGTGCTTCCTGGCTCCTTGTCCCAGCAGCCACTGCTGCACGCATCGCATGCATGCGGTCCACTAGTCATGCCACTGGAAATACCATCATCAACACTATCCCTATCAGTTGCTGGAGTTTGGTCTCTTGATCTACTAAGTCCGCTGTGGATACCATTAAAGACACTTCTAGACTGCGTGCCTCGTCAGATAAACTGACGCCTCATATGCGAATAACTAACATCACTTTCAATAAATAACAAAAAGGCACAATACCGTGACTGGAACAATACACACACAACCCGCACATATAAAAGAGAGGAGCTTACGACGACGTTTCGGTCCGACTTGGACCATTTACAAAGTCACACTAACACACAGTTAGTGTTAGTGTGACTTTGTAAATGGTCCAAGTCGGGCCGAAACGTCGTCGTAAGCTCCTCTCTTTTATAAGTGCGGGTTGTGTGTGTAGTGTAACATCACTTTCATTAGACTGATCATCAGTTCTTAAGAAATTACATTACACTCACTACTGGGGAGAACAGCTTTCGATTACATCAATGGAGTGTTAAGAACGCACCTTTCAGAGAGGTGGATAGCTGTGGGCCACTGAGGTTTTCAGCGCTATTTCAGACATCTCTGTTTTCTCTTTCTATTTTACTGTATCTTCGAAGCCGAGAAATTCGTCTTCAGAATCAATATTCTCGTCGTTGGGGCACTAATTGGGGAATAATACATGAGGAATTCGTCTGGAAGTGAGAGTAATGCAAAGGCATGACATGATGGACAATGGAAAACTAAGATGGTGTTCTCATGATGGGCTGTGGTGCATTCAATTTTTGGTTTACTGTGCACGCTGACAGCGCAGTCCCGTTTTTGCATGGCTAGGCCTACTAGGCCTCCCGCGATAAATTTAAAGCTGCTAGAGTTTGTTATGATTTTTTTAATTAACACATCGGCCGTCTCCTATCAAGGCAGGGCGGCCAGAAAAAGAAAATCTTAAATCATTATTCACTCCATCACTGTGTTGTCAGAGACGCGCTTGCAATACAGTTATAAAACTGCAACATTAATACCACTTCTTCAGAGTGCAGACACTGTACTTCCCATCTCCAGGACTCAAGTCCGGCCTGCTGGTTTCCCTGAATCCCTTCATAAATGTTACTTTGCTCACACTCCAACAGCACGTCAAGTCCAAAAAAATAATTGTCTCCATTCGTTCTTATATAACACACTCACGCATGCTGTGTAGAAATCCAAGCCTCTCAAACACAAAATCTCCTTTACCCCCTCCCTCCAACCTTTCCTAGGCCGAGCCCTACCTCGCCATCCCTCCACTACAGATTTATACACTTTGGAAGTCATTCTATTTTGCTCCAGCCTTTCTACATGTCCGAACCACCTCAACAACCACTCCTCAGCCCTCTGGATAATAGTTTTGGTAATCCTGCACCTAATCCTAATTTCCAACGAATTCTCTGCGTTATATTCATGCCATACACTGCCCTCAGATATGACATCTCCACTGCCTCCAGCCTTCTCCTTGTTGCAACATTCACCACCCATGCTTCACACCCATGTAAGAGCGTTGGTATAACTATACACTCATACATTCCCCTCTTTGCTTCCATGGACAAAGTTCTTTGTCTCCACAGACTCCTAAGTGTACCACTCACCTTTTTCCCTCATCAATTCTATTATTCACCTCATCATTGATAAGCCCATCTGCCGACATGTCCACTCCTAAATATCTGAAAACATTCACCTCCTCCATATTGTCTCTCTCCAATCTGATATCTAATCTTTCGTTACTTTTTTTTATTTGTTATCCTCATCACCTTACTCTTTCCTATAATCACTTTTAATTTTAATTTTATTTACCCTACCAAAGTCATCCACCAACCTCTGCAACTTCTCTTCAGAATATCCCAAAAGCACATTGTCATCAGCAAAGCGCAACTGTGACAACTCCCTGTTTGTGTTAGATTCTTTGTATTTTAACCCGACACCTCTTGCCAACACCCGATCATTCACTTCTCTTATAACCCCATCTTTAAATATATTGAACAACCATGGTGGCATCACACAACCTTATCTAAGGCTTACATACTCTAACCTGAGGCTCGCTATCCTCGTAAAAGCTCTTCACTGCTTTCAATAACCTACCTAATACATTTGCAACATCTGCCACATTGCCCCCATATCCACCCTGTCATATGTCTTTTCAATATCAATAAATGCCACAAAAATCTCTTTACCCTTATCTGAATATTGTTCACCTATATGTTTCACTGTAAACACTTGGTCTACACACCCCCTACCTTTCATAAAGCCTCTTCGTTCATCTGCTATCCTCCTCTCCGTCTTACTCTTAAATCTTTCAATAATAACTCTACCATATACTTTACCAGGTATACTCAACTGACTTATTTCTATATATTATACAAAGGAACTATGCATGCTTCCCAACAGTTCCTAGGAATGTAGATGAAGGGTTCAGAGATCCTATGCATGCTCACTGCCAGTCCATAGGTATGTAGATGAATGGTTCAGAGAACCAAGGTACCTTACCCTCTTCCATACATTTATTAAATAAAAGCACCAACCACCCCAAAACTATATCCCCACTTGCTTTTAATATTTCTATCTTTATTACATCAGTCCCAGCTGCCTACCCCGTTTCATTTTACCCACTGTCCAATGCACTTCCCCCACACTCACAACTGGCTCTTCCTCACTCCTACAAGATGTTATTCCTCCTTGCCCTATACACAAAATCACAGTTTCCCTATCTTCATCAACATTTAACATTTTCTCAAAATATTCCCTCCATCTTCCCAATACCTCTAACTCTCCATTTAATAACTCTCATCTATTTTTAACTATCAAATCCATTCGTTCCCAAGGCTTCCTCAACTTATTAACCTCATTCCAAAACATTTTCATATTTTCAAGAAAATTTGTTGATAATATCTCACCCTCTCCCTCATTTTCTATATTTTTACATCACCAATCTCTTAACCTCTCTTTTTCTCTCCCTTATTACTCTCTTTACATCATCATTCCAACAATCGTTCTTCTTCCCTCCCGGTTTCATTCTTAAACCTACCCCATTCATCTTCAACCCCATTGCCTATTCTCTCACTAGCCCATCTATCCTCCAATAGTTGTTTATATCTTGCTCTAACTTCTTCCTCCTTTAGTTTATAAACCTTCATCTCTCTCTTACTTGCTGCTTCCATTTTTCTTGTATCCCATCTTCTTTTTACTCTCACTGTAGTTACAACTGAAAAGTGATCTGATATATATGTGGCCCATATATAAACATTTACATCTGAAGTCTACCCAACAGACTTTAATCTACCAATACGTAGTCCAACAAACTATTGTCATTACGCCCTACATCATATCTTTTATACTTATTTATCCTTTTTTCTTAAAAGATATATTACCTATAACCAAACCCCTTTCGATACAAAGTTTAATCATTTACACCTGGCACCCCAAACGTACCTACCACACTCTCTCTAAATGTTTCTCCTACTTTAGCAGTTAGGTCCCCTACAACAATTCCTCTCTCACATGGTTCAAAAGTTCCTACACACTCGCTTAACATCTCCCAAAATCTCTTTCTCTCTTCTCTCCGCTCCTCTCTTTCTCCAGGTGCATACACACTTATTATGACCCACTTTTCGCATCTGACCCTTGTTTTAATCCACATAATCCTTGCATTAGTACATTTATATTCCCTCTTCTCTTTTCATAACTGATCAGTTTACATTATTGCTACCACTTCCTTAGCTGTAACTCTCTCAGATACTCCTGACTTAGTCCCATTTATTTCTCCCCACTGAAGCTCACCTACCCCCTTCAGCTTCTTTTCGCTTAGAGCCAGGATATCCAACTTCTTTTCATTCATAGCATTAGCAATCATCTTTTTCTTATCATCCCCACTACATCCACACACATTTAAGCATCCCAGTTTTATAAAGTTTTTCCTCTTGTCTTTTTTAGCATTTTCTACAGGAGAAGAGATTACTAGCCCATTGCTCCCGGTATTTTAGTCGCCTCATACGACACGCATGGCTTACGGAGAACAAGAACTATTAAGAAAAAATAAGAAAAACTTAGATGTTTGTATGTGTGTATATGAGGAGCTGGAGGAGATTCATAATTTTTGATATATTGTAAAAATGTATTCTTGTTCATGTTTGTGTTTTCTGTCAATATATATATATATATATATATATATATATATATATATATATATATATATATATATATATATATATATATATATATTAAAGTGCATACCTGTATATGTGACGCAAGTGTAAGTAGAAGTAGCAAAATATATCTGTTATGCAGTGTGTTTATGAGACTGAAAAGACACCAGCAATCCTACCATCATGTAAAACAATTACAGGTTTCTATTTCACATTCACTTGGCAGGACAGTAGTACCTCCCTGGGTGGTTGCTGTCTACCAACCTACTACCTACTTAGAATTTATGTGTAGATTTAATAAACTGACTTCACTAATATAGATTTACGACGGAGAGAGTGAAAGGGTTAATATCTAAAATATGGTTTAAAATAAACTCTCATCATATATACAGTGAGAGAAATATACGCCTCAGTGTATATATCCTGTAATAAAATGAATTAATATGGTTTTTATTTCCCCAATATCTTGAATAATGTATGTTGCATTGCGATATATATCAACTCCTACAAATAGTCCATTTGTGTGAAATTTTCTGGAAGAATAGGTAATAAATAGATAATTAAAGAAATAAAAAATAAAAAGGATGAAAGAATATATTAATATGTTTCAATAAATGTACTCACACATATTTATTAAATCATATAAACGTCTACAGAAAGCGCTTCCCGAGGTGTTGTATGTAGTAAAAAATACACTCATGCAAAAAACTATTATGATAATAATCTAATGGTTATAATTATAACTATATTTTTTAAATTGATGGACGCGTAAGCCAGCGGAAGGTCTCGGTCAGATAATCATAAGCTCCAGCTGCGGGTCATCCCATGTCTAAGACCCACGTCAGAAACATTTGTCCAGTTTCCTGACAAACCTAACCTAACATAAAACAACTATTTGATAATATATGTAACAAAGTATAAACAATTAATTAATAAGGAATATAAGGAAGAAACAAACAATGATAAAGATAGAATGATGAGAAGTATAGTGAAGTCGCAGCCACAAGCTGCCTGTCACGAGACGAGCTGCCTGTCACGAGACTAGCTGCCTGTCACGAGACGAGTTGCCTGTCACGAGACGAGCTGCTTGCCACGAGACTAGCTGCCTGTCACGAGACTAGCTGCTTGCCACGAGACGAGCTGCCTGTCACGAGACTAGCTGCTTGCCACGAGACTAGCTGCTTGCCACGAGACGAGCTGCCTGTCACGAGACTAGCTGCTTGCCACGAGACGAGCTGCCTGTCACGAGACTAGCTGCTTGCCACGAGACGAGCTGCTTGCCACGAGACGAGCTGCTTGCCACGAGACGAGCTGCCTGTCACGAGACGAGCTGCCTGTCACGAGACTAGCTGCATGTCACGAGACTAGCTGCTTGCCACGAGACTAGCTGCTTGCCACGAGACGAGCTGCTTGCCACGAGACGAGCTGCTTGCCACGAGACGAGCTGCCTGTCACGAGACGAGCTGCCTGTCACGAGACAAGCTGCCACCTCAGACACACCTTCAGGCGGCAGGTCTGCGTAGTAAGCCCCTGAGAAATGAGCGCCAGTACGTGGCGACTGTAGTGGAGTGGCGAGATACAACAACACGAACTCTTGTTATTCAGCCAGAGGGCGAACGGTGAAAAATATTCATTAAAAAAAATGACCTCTCTGTGGGCGGCCCCACAGCATCACGTAACAGTACTAGCCAATTTTCAGGGATCCTAAATAAATATACTTGGAAAGTGGGTATCTACCGTATAGTGGTTACTGGAGGAAATCTTCGTGGTTTCGGTGTGATATCTTCAGAACGCGTTTCCTAATCAGCCTAAAATTTTAGAGGATGCTTGAGACAATGGAGGTGAAAAATGTTAAAAAATATATTCTGTATATTCGGATAATTGGTAATTAGAATAACTGAAGCATGTTTCATCTGAATGTCTTCAAACGGTATAGTTTTTGGCTCTGCAGATGCAAGTTGGTTCATTTGCTGACTTGAAAAATAAAAAAAAAATATTGGTAATCCTGCAGTAACTGGAGAATGCCTTCCCATATCAGCTACGAACTCTCAATATAAGTTGATCTCATTTACAAGAAGGGTCGAACTGGTATGAACTGTGTATGTGCATATTTCTCAATTTTATCAAGCACTTGGGGAAATTGGTCTCTGTACGTAATTGCCATGAGAATAACTATCCTGATGATGATTTAAACTTTCAAACCTGGTATATCTTATTCAGAGGAATGTTAGAATTGTTAATGGCCTATGCATATAAAAATTATATAAATGTTTCCCAGAGGCAAAAATATAATCTAAAAGTCCCAGAGGTAAAAATATAATAAAAAAATCCAACTCTTACCAGTTTTCCTAACAACCCTTTCTTTTCAAGATTGTAAACTATTGAAAGTATATAACTACAAAAAATAATAAGGACTTGAATTTTAATTGTATGTTGAAATTTAAATAAAATATATAAGTGTGTACTGAGTTACATAGTGTTTGGAATTGTTGTCAACAGGTAAGCGTCTCCCACACTGGTGGTGATGCGTGTGCCAGTGGTTGTGTCATGCATGAACACTGGTGGTGATGCGTGTGCCAGTGGTTGTGCCATGCATGAACACTGGTGGTGACGCGTGTGCCAGTGGTTGTGCCATGCATGAACACTGGTGGTGACGCGTGTGCCAGTGGTTGTGTCATGCATGGACACTGGTGGTGATGCGTGTGCCAGTGGTTATGTCATCCATGAACACTGGGCTACTCCAAGAACTATCAGCCTGGGTTCCCATCCATGAATGTGACGAAGTGTAACATTCAGCTAATGACACCATCATCCTAGCTCCCGATTCATCGATGTGTCATAGTGTCACTTAGATGAACAATGTGACACCATCATGCTGGATCCCCAACAATAGATGTGTCGGTAATTCAAACAGGAGGAGGCTGAAATTAATCCTTGAGCATACATCTGCCACGAGTGTCCTCGCAACATGAAACAAGTCTAGTGCGCTAGGCTCGTGTTGTTTGTAGGATCGATGGCTCAGATGGAGGGCGACATGTACAATGTTTGGCCCCTTGAGGCGGGACAATGTTCGTGGGGTCGAATCCTGGCCTGCCGCAGTTTGGTATATATATATATATATATATATATATATATATATATATATATATATATATATATATATATATATATTATTTATTTATTAACACATAGGCCGTTTTCCCACCAAGGCAGGGTGGCCCGACAAAGAAAACTTTCATCATCACTCACTCCATCACTGTCTTGCCAGAGGCATGCTTACACTGCAGCTACAAAACTGCAACATTAACGTGCCGAAAAGGTTAAACTTGCGATTACGGCTTAAATAGCAAAGCTCTTCTTGCTGAATAAGGCGAGCGAAAATTTGTGTATGCAATAATTTTGCTAAAAAATATTTCATTGTTTGTTTCTTATTAAATTATTGTAAACTTATCTAAAATATATTTACTTAGATTAGGCTAAATTAAATTGCTGTTGTTATAATAAGGGTAAATACGTTTTCTAAGGTTCTTTTGGACCAAAATTTCATTTTTTACATTAACATAAATGAAAAAATATATCTTTAAACGTATAAGAGAAAATTTTAGAAAGGACTTAATAGAGTGTCCCGTAGCTCGATCGCTGGCCACTCAGCTCACACACTGAGGTCTGGAGTTCGAATCTCCGGTACTGTTAGAAAACATTAGGACGTGTTCACATAAGATACCTGCTGTTCATGTTCACCCATCAGTATAAAATGGGTATCTGGGTGTTAGTCGACTGGTGTGGGTCGTATCCTGGGAAAAAAACGATCTGATTTGCACGAAATGCTCTGCATAAAAAGCGGCTTTCTATATAATAGTATATCAGTGATGTATACCTTGTACATGTATTTGTATAAATAAATATATTATTATTATTATTATTATTATTATTATTATTATTATTATTATTAATTTTAAATGAGTTTTTGCTAATTGACTAATTTTATCTATTCGGCACAATTTATACATATATATACATATAAATAAATAAATAAATAAATATATATATATATATATATATATATATATATATATATATATATATATATATATGTGTGTGTGTGTGTGTGTGTGTGTGTGTGTGTGTGTGTGTGTGTGTGTGTGTGTGTGTGTGTGCAGAATAGGTAAAATTTGCTATTTTGGCTTAAATAGCAACGCTCTTCTTACCGAATAAGGCAAGCGAAATTTTGTGTATGGAGTAATTTCGCAAAAATCATTCTGAACCTAACGAGAAAAACTATATTGAATTGTGTTTGTTTATTATTAAATTATTGTAAATCTATCTAAAATATGTTTAGTTGGATTAGGCTAAATTATTTGTACATTATCATATATGAAAAAAAAATAAACGTATTAGAGAAAATATTAGGAAGCTAACTGACCAGTTTTACCCATTCGGCACGAAGATTCGGCACGAAGATTCGGCACGAAGATTCAGCACGAAGATTCGGCACGAAGATTCGGCACGAAGATTCAGCACGAAGATTCGGCAGCGAAGATTCGGCAGCGAAGATTCGGCACGAAGATTCAGCACGAAGATTCGGCACGAAGATTCGGCACGAAGATTCAGCACGAAGATTCGGCACGAAGATTCGGCACGAAGATTCGGCAGCGAAGATTCGGCAGCGAAGATTCGGCACGAAGATTCGGCACGAAGATTCGGCACGAAGATTCGGCACGAAGATTCGGCACGAAGATTCGGCACGAAGATTCGGCACGAAGATTTGTTTCGGTCACACGTCAAGTAAAATTTATGACATGTCAGGCATAGTTTAAAAGTCATCATAAGTTCAATTAATTATAAATGTACCCTGAACTAATGTTCATATTGAAATCAGAACTAATTGTAATGAAACGTGATTCGGATATATTTCGCTCAACAATGTACATGCTTGATACAACTTTCTCGGACTTTTGAAAATTAAGTGGGTGCCTAAAATCTCTCACAAGAAAAAAAAGAGCATTTGATTCCTGTCCAGTTCTAATGCTACATCTATGTTGTTGTAATCTTAGTTTAAGGCCTTTTTTTCACCATGACCGTAATAAGCTTTGTTGCATTTTTTACAGGGAATCTTATAGACACAGCTATCAGCATTTTGTGGGGAATTTTTAGTCCAATGTGTTCTTTGGTCCTGAATAAAGATCTTTATATGCACATTTGATTAGTTCTTAGGAAAAGAAGGTATATCAAGAAGGTTTTCATGTTAAGGTACAACCAACATATTGTTGGTTGAGTATGTTTCTTCGTCTCTTTTGAATTGTAGAATAAAATGTTGGCAATTATAAAAAATTTGTTAGTTATTTTTTTTTGTATTTTAGATCATTCATTATTTCACAGGTGGATGGGAGGTGGATGGGGGATGGTGAAGGGCTTGTTCTGAGAATGGAGGGGATTGTGGTGAGAGGGGAGAGAACTGCGAATAGTTAAGAGGGGGGGCTGTGGTGAGGGGAAGGTGGTTGAGTTGATAGGAAGGGGAGTGGTGAGATGGGAGGGAAATAAGGTGAGAGAGGATAGCTCTGTAGATAAAGGCAATGGGGTTGTTGTGTGAGGGAAGAAGGATGTTGTGAGATAAAGACGAGTATAGTGAGGGGTTTGGAGATAGTGGTGAGAGGGGATGGGTGAGAGGGAAAATGAGTTATGGTGAGAGAGGAGTGAACGGAGAAAGAAGTGAAGGGTTTGGATGAGTGGGGATAAGTTGTAATGAGAGGGAAGTGATCTGATGTGAGAGTTGAGGAGGTTTGTAGTGAGAGAGCAGAGGTTTGTGACAAGAGGGAAGGATATAGGAGTTGTTGTGAGAGAAGAGATTGTGATGATAGGGGAAGGTTCTATGGTGATAGGGAACAGTACTATGGTGATAAGGGACGGTGCTATAGTGATAGGGGGGGAGTGTCATTTTCCTTTGTACTTTCGGTGCCTTCAACAGATCATAAATCAGATGTCAGCTTCTCGGACCACTGAGCACATCGGCATATTAGCAAGTCAGTGAAAATTTCTTATATGCCTTAACGTCCTCCTTAGTTTCACTGAGAGCTTGGTGGAGTGACACAGAGGACAGGTGGTGGGCAGAAGCGAGGTATCTGACGATAAGCCACCGCAGATCTTTGCACTGACAGGGTGAAATCTCTGAATCACAGGATTGTTTTTCAGTGGTACCGATGTGTCTCACTACCTCTAAATAGAACACAAAAAAACTTCCCTGAGCACTATTTTTAAAGCAGTTCTCGTATTGTGTCCAGATGACTTTTACTGCTAACTCAAAATTCATTGTTTTAAATTGTCCATGCCAAAATGACTAGTTGTTTTTCTGATGAACATCAGTGTTTTAATAGAATGTGGTCGAAATTTTCTACTACTGTTGAGTGATTTCTTTAACAGAAGGACAAAAAATCATGTTAACGAGGGTATGTACGATCACTCCTAAGAATTCAACGTAACTAACAATCTCTGCCACATCGACTATTTGCGAGGAACAGAGAGAGACTATCCGTCTTTTTCACATGAGTGTCCTGATTTTGTTCCATAGAAAGATAGTTGCATTATAAAAGGAAAAGAGGAAATGCATTTTGCTAAAGTCTTGTGCCATGTTATGTCTGACTAGCGCCTTATAAATAACAAAAAAGGCACAATACCGTGACTGGAACAATACACACACAACACGCACATATAAATAAGAGAGGAGCTTACGACGACGTTTCGGTCCGACTTGGACCGTGTTATAAATTGCTGAAGGCGTTTTCAAGTAACCCTTCTAAAACCCCGTAGGCCTATGGAAATCGCCTACTCTCATTCATCATTTTATTTGTATTAAGGTACTATAAGGAATCAACTTTGACCATTATTTTTTTATAATTAAATGTAACTGAAACAAATAGTGATTTCATAATTTCTGAAAAATTATGAAATCACTATTTCCATCTCATTCACAGGCTTATATATTAAATAATGTTTCGAAACAAATATTTTATAGAATTCTATGAACTTTGAAATACTAAAATGACCGTCAAATAATGTCATACAGCAAAGTAAGAGTGAATACGCGAGTATCATTGATAATCTATGGTCCAACAGAAAAAGTAAGAAGCAATAAAAATTTCAGTATTTACTGAAGTAGTCATAACTGAAGCAGACGCAGTCACAGTAATACAATTCTGAAAGTAAGAGCTTTTTTCCGCAGATATTTGCAGAGGATGAAAAAAGCATAATATCGTGTCTGAAACAATACACAAATAACCCGTATACAGGCGACTGAAACTTATGACGACGTTTCAGTCAGACTTGCACCATTAACTAGTCATGGAAATAAATGGTATAAAATACCGACACATGTGTTTATTTTTCCATTAACTAATCATACAGAAGCGCGAAGGAAATAAAATATATACGAGATGGGAGGCGGGGCACGAGAGAGGTAGAGGGGAGGGGACAAAGTAGTAATATTGTCGTAGTTGTAGTAGTAGTAGAAGTAGTGTAGCAGTGATTGAGGTGCAATAAGATGCTAGTAGTAGTGGTAGTGAGCAAAAGGACAGAGAGTGGAGTGTTAAAGAAGAAATAGTAGTAGTAGAAACAGTAGTAGTGAAGGTAGTTTGCGAATAAGGCAACAGAGCGCTGCAAGGAGAGACAAAACCCCCATACGACAAGACCCACCTAGTCAAAAGATAAGAAAGGCAATGAAAGTATAAGAAAACAGAAGAGGTAGGGAGAGGAGATGAAGATCAGGTCAAGTCACAAGTGATCTGAAGTTTGGAGCATTTGACAGTCAAATGAGAAATGAAAATAACTACAGAAAGAAAGAGCCAGGTCTAAGATATATATTTGGAATATTTTGTACAAAGGATGATTTAACAAATCATCCTGTTTACTTTTATTCTGTCAAAACTGTCTAACTTTCCAGCCTTCACAGGGTTGTCTATCAGGCCAGCATCTACGATGTTGTCCTAGTAGAGAAGTTTTTGACAGTGGTAATACAGAGCATTCAGTGTCAGTGGAATGATCTCGACAATCTGATTTCGCTGACAGATAGAACACTTGCTTAATGATGTGGTTCATTAACCTCGTACATCCTCCATAGACCTGAATAATGAAATACTCACGGGAATTGAAGAGTTGTCTTCCTGTCTTCAGTTCATTAAATGGCTGGAAGGAACCCGTAGCCTTCGTGCCATCATCAGGGCACTTCTGCAAGGCTTTGAAATAAAGGCGTTTTGAACGGCCCCTCAGGTCAGAAGTTGAATCACATGCGGTAATTGCAGCAAACAGAGAAAGACCGCTAAAGACCACTACTCGATTCGCAGTGCCATTGATGACTTCGTAGCTTTTAA
This sequence comes from Cherax destructor, assembly GCA_009830355.1. NCBI lineage: Eukaryota > Metazoa > Arthropoda > Malacostraca > Decapoda > Parastacidae > Cherax > Cherax destructor. Next base: position 78,371 of record WNWK01003151.1, read on the forward strand.
TGTAGCCAGCAGCTCCCTCACGAAGTACACACATCACCGCAGCAACTCACTAAAACTGTCGACATTCTTGAGAACACCAAAGTCTCAGCTATTTTGGGGCGGAAAATTGGTGAAGGCTTCCTCTTTTCGTATTTAGCCTAAGTTGTTGCTGTTTCGGGTTACTCCTAAATTACTTACACTGAGTCTTCGACTTTGTCTTCTCAAATGAAATTTTCCTCTTCCGATAGAGCACCTTCGTCCTCTTGAGGTGTACAACTTATCGATTCTTTTTTCTAGCGGAGTACTTTTATAATTCCCTAGCTCATTTAAATGCCCAGCTGTGTAGGGTATATTAGGAGCCCCCAGGATACTACCTATGACAGTCGACTAACAGTATATAAGGCTATGGGAACAGGTGAAAAGAAATTTTGCTCTACATTTTGACTCTTGAAAATATAACCTGGATCCTTCGGAAGTGCGCCTGGCTCTGCAATACAAAATATTCGCCTTTTCTCTATTTATTAATTTATGCGTATTTGAACAGCGAAATATCAAAGGTTCTGTATGGAAATTAAAGAAACAGTGAAATATTTACGTGAACACATCTCTATGAATTTATGCACTTGAGGTGGTGGTGGTATTTTCTTTACCAATTGAAAGGAAATATTTTATCTGGAAGTTGTTTTTTTTAATATGCTCACCCGCTATACAGGGCTGACCTTCAGGTCTCTCCTGCCAGAAAATAATTATGGAATCACCGAGTGTGTTTGGTAGTGATCCACCTAAAACCTAAAACAGAGGATCACCACACATGAGGGTCCCCAGGATGTTTTATGTCTGAGTATTAATACATCTGCATATTGGACGTCTGTTCCTCTCTGGCTTTAATCTATTACAGTCAACGACTCTTTGGAATTCATTTCGCAACCTTTTAATGATGCATTCATGGCCGTCTGATCATTTAATACATGAGTTAGTCCAATATAAAAATTTAACTGTTTGGTTAATAATTGTTAAGGAAACCTTATAATATACTATTTAATGATAGATGAGACATTTAAGATTTTCTACATCTGCAGAAGTGATTCCAAATCGACTTAAATTGTAGTCCATGACTCACAATCGAAAGGACTAGGGCTCGATTCCTGACATCACGAGACGAATGAGCATATCTGTTTACATTTATGCTCTTTTCATTTAATAAAATGTATATTAAGCATCAAACGACACTTGCGAGGCGCATCACATCCTTCGGAAAGTGACGAGCCCAGTGGGTCCTAAAGAACGTAAGTGTTTAGTCCTTCATCCTCAGGAAGCGTCACTTTGACATGAATCTCTCTGTATTTAAGTATATGAAATATATATTTCAGTCAAAACCACCAATTTTGAAAGTGATGGAGATTTATTAAACTTTATGAAGAATAAATGTCACAATACCATGATTGGTATAATTAAAAAAACTTACCCTCAATGCAGTGGATGAAACGATTCACACTTTAACCCTTAATAACGTAGATGGAACAATTCACAATAATCCCATCAATTAGAGATTAATCCTAGGATAGGACTGGGTTTCTGTATGAGCTGAGGTAGGATAACAACCCTTCGAGTGGAGATTTATTTATGTAAACAAAAAATTATTAAGAGTTTCACTATTTCATCTTTACCTCTTAGTAATCCTACACATCTTCACAAATTCTGTGGGAATTTCTCCACATAGGATCATATGAATTAGCTCAATTTATGATATTTAGATTAGGTTAGTTTAAGGTAAGATAGGTCAATTGCCCTCTAGCATATCTGAAAGCTAATAAATGTAATTTTAGTCTCACGAAAGAAAACAAAAATGGGTCGACCCCTGAACGATCCTTGTTTTCTGTTCAACATTTTTTTTTTTTCGCCTGGATTACATTTTCTTTTCGTTACATTGTTCTTCATTATATTGGGGTAATTTTGATTGACTAACAACACTCAAACCTTAGTAAAGTAGGCTAACCAAAGTTAAATTTAAAATTTGTTGTATAAAAGAAATAGCTATTAATTCTATTTTGGAAATTCGCTTGTTTATAAACAGTCGGAATTATGACTGTTGCTTAAGAGAATGGGCTGAGTAATCTTGAATAATTAATGGGCAACAGTTTTAATATATTTTTATATTTATAATGCATTTGGTTAAGGTGTTTTGTTTCTCAGGAGCTTTTGGTTATTTGACTAAAACCTTCAGCAGGCTTACCGCTCAATCCAGAATAAAATTATAAAACAAATTATACGATGTGTATTGTGATTAATGTATTTAGTGAATACTGATTACATATGTATATAAACAGAAGAATGGAGTCACGTGGGATTATGACAACTTTGTACATGATATTTATTTTTCACATATAACCCACAATGTTGAAGACAAATGTTAGAAGATCCTGACAGCTGTGGATCATTATCGACTATCCAACTGTATAGGAAATGATAAATTATCGTTGTAACCTTAATTTATTACTATAAATTTATAGATTATTGCAGTAAATTTAAAAATATCCATTTAAAATCGTTCCATGTCAATTTCATCATAAATAAAGTCGCTGTTTTCTGGCACTACGACAACGACAACTGTGATCAAGAATATCGCTTTCTTATTTAACTTCAGATTTTTTTTTTTTAAGAAATATAGTAATTATAATTATATTATCTGAAAAAGGATCTTCTCTGTATCAAAGATATTCAGATCTTTTACACTGATTGCTGTTTCCCTTTCAGTTTTTTTTACACATGCAAATATTAATATTTGTCACTTTTGTCTTGTCCATCTGTGTTGTTTATATACAAATTATTCTGTTTCACAATGACACACGCTAAAGTTTTCCAGTAAATTGTCACTAAAAATTTCCAAGCCGCGTCATTTTCCTATTAGTAAAACTAAGACAAGATAGTTGTTATCTCAAATATGTTTACATTGCAAATTCAATGACAAGAATATTTAGAACCGAACTTTTTTCTCTGCTTAGCGACGGGAGAATGTTCATTCTTAGCTGTAACCAGGTCAGGTCAGGTCAGGTCAGAGGGAGTTCCATCCCCACCTGACTCATCCTTAGTATGTACCACCACTTGCAGACATCTTTAATGTGTTCCACCACCTACTGACGAATCGCACTTACAAGTTTATGCACATACTTCTATGAGAGCTGATAGAAAGCCCCTCCCTTGATTTCGATATTGGCAGACTATTATCACCGTTAATAATCCCATTTTGCTCTCTCTCTCTCTCTCTCTCTCTCTCTCTCTCTCTCTCTCTCTCTCTCTCTCTCTCTCTTTCTCTCTCTCTCTTGAAATTCGACGATGATGATAGTGGTAATGGTTTATTAGTCAGGAAAGAGAGTGTTCTTCAAGAATGGTTATCCATCTGCTGGCCGGCTACAGATACGCTTTAAACTCTATCTAAAACCTTAAGATCACTAAATAATAGTTACCTAAGACATAATATCGACAGTTATGTGATCTTTTACCTTGCAATACCTTACAAATAACTGAATTTAAAAATATGTTTTGTACTGTCGATTTTTATGTGATTTATCTTCCCGAACTCCAAAGCTAGGCTGATTGTGAATCATTAATGAAAAAAAACGTTCAGGAGAATCATAATCATATTTGATAGTCCTGATTTTCTTTGTTCAAGAGTCAACTCTGTCTATAAAATATTTATTTTCAGTGTTTTTAAATCTCAAACTTGATTTTTAATATGTGTTCATTCCCAAAAGACTCATATGAATTTAATTAAAATAATATGTAATAATACTGTTGATAATGCTGCTGCTGCTGCACCATCTCCTCTTCTTCTTTTTTCTCCTCCTCTCCTCTCCCATTTTGATGGAAGTCATCCCTCTTTACGGGATCGACGCGATTACCATTTCCTATTTTCTCCACCCACACGACCCTGCGACTTAGAGGATCCTCACAGGTATTAGCAAAACCCACAGTTTACACCTCCACCCTTCTTTATTACAGCAGTTTAAATTACGCGCCCCTCATTACTTGGCTCTTTATTCTTGCCAGATTATTCTGTTCTCCCTACATCTGCTTATCACACTGCGGTTGTGTAAGAAATTAATGACATGGTTAATGAGCACTTGAGTGAGGGGTAGTGATAGCCAAACGTTCCAGATTCTTATATATGAAAATCAATCTAGAAATAACATTTCCCAGAATGCCGCGTATGGGATTTGCTAATGGTGCACATAAACTGTAACAGTATCTTAGCAAAGACGTCTCCAAGCTTGAGAATTTTATTACTAACTCACGAGGCTCATAGACTGGGATTGATGTTTGCCACCGGGATCCAAATATCTGGGCAACACATCAACCTTGTTACACGAATTCACAAAATACACTGACTCCGAATCTGAATTATATTCTGATTATATTCGGGGGATCCTCACTGTACTCCTCAAGGTAACCAATACGCCCGAACTACGTAAACATTACATTGCATTCCTCGCTGATTTAGCCAAACACCCAGACATCATAATAACCACTACCAATGAAACTGATGAGGTGTTATTATGAACACATGTTCCTTTAACAACTAAGTGGCGGACCTTTGGAAGACGTCGACACCCATCATACCATGTCCTACCAAACCCAACAAAAAGATATTAATATTTCCTCGGTAAAACAAGAAAGATACTATAAGGGTCATGCCATCTATTACTTGGTAACCCCTGACCTCCACACATTTATATGCACCTCAAAACTCATATTGAATGTACCTCCACCTTTGTCACCTTAGTCCTAGGCAGTGCTCCCCACAAGCTTACGGTAGTTTTTATACCAAGTATAATTAACGAATCCCATTATCGGCATTCTAGGGTTCTTATTACCAAATTAGAAAGTTTTTCTTCAACAAACCGGCCGTATCCCACAAAGGCAGGGTGACCTAAAATGAAAAACGAAAGTTTCTCTTCTAAAATTTAGAATTTATATAGGAGAAGGCGTTATTAAGGCCTTGCTTCTGGCATTTTAGTCGATTCTTACGACACGCATGGCTTACGGAGGAAGAATTCTGTTCCACTTCCCCATGGAGATAAGAGGAAATAAACAACAACAAGAACTAGTAAGAAAATAGAAGAAATCCCATAGGGATATATATATATATATATATATATATATATATATATATATATATATATATATATATATATATATATATATATATATATATATATATATATATAATACATACATATGCACGTACATGCATGTGTAGTGTGACCTAAGTGCTAGTAGAAGTAACAAGATATACCTGGTATCCTGCTTGTTTATGAGACAGAAAAAAAACAAAAGCAATCCTACCATCATGTAAAACAATTACAGGTTTCCGTTTCACGCTCACTTGGTAGGGCTATAATACCTCCCTGGGTGGTTGCTGTCTACCAACCAACTACCTAGAAAATTAGAAAGTACCAGCCTTAAAAGAAGAATCTGGAACGTTTGAATATCACTTTCATCTTTTCCCTAGGTATTATCATCCAAGATGTTATCTTCTTAAGGAACCACATTTCCACTATCGATTTTCACTTTCTTACTCCCGATTTCTTGTGTCACATACAGTTTATTCTCATTACGTTCGTTACACTGCTGTCAGAAAATAGGCATGTCTATGCGTTCACCTCTAACTGTGGTATTGGCCAACATTTACCAGAGCACTTGGAGAAAGACTGCCTCAGCAGCTTCATATTATAAAACATTACACAGCCCAGGTACATCAACAACTTTTTGGTGGTGGTACCTAGGTACTTCAACTCTGGCAACTTTTAGAAACCAACTAAAGTTACTAATTAAAAGGACGAAACAGATGGCACACTTCATTTCTTCGGCGTTTACCTTACTGTTATACTAAACTCGGTAATCAGAATGACTTCAAGCACTTCTGTTTACATCATGGTCTAAGAACTAGAATGCAGCAAATATAGATTTTTTTTTCTGGCATTTAGAGTTTGCAGCGATGATATACTGAAAGCTGAACAAGACTACACTGAGATAACTTTCAGTGAGCTAGAATGCCATCCCATTTAAACTTTCACTGCAAACAAAAATTCACTCAAATATTGTGCATAAAACTGCCAGAACTCAAAGAAATATTGAACATAGACTCATCTTACCTAGTAGCGTTAGATCTAGTAGAGTCTCTCTTATTATACTCAAATCGAACATTAATGTAGCAGTAACTACTTTTTACACCATCAGAGATATGCAAGATCCTCTACACACAACACCTTATCCAAAGACACGTTTTGAGAATCCTTTGTGGGAGATATGACAAGTTCTACATTGGAGAAACTGGCAGAAGTCTTCCCACCTACCTGCAAAAATGCAAATGTGCATTCAGATATTAACACTACCAATAATGCTTTTGTATTACGCCTACATCAGGGTGTGAGATCAAGCAACACTGTTTTTTCATAAGAATGACAAAATTAAACGTATTTGTCAGTCTACAACTTCCAAACTATTCAACACAATTAATCAGAATAGCAACATGTAAGCTTTGGTCACGATAATCGCTTGCATTATTACAGAACAACATTATAGTGTATCATTTAAAATACGTTATACAGTATAATTTAAGAAGCCAATGTTCTCGAGTTTTTAACATTCCTAATAAAGCCCCTCGGAATAACACGTTCTACCAGTAAACGCATCCGTGTCTTTTTAGGAACAGAATTCGATTTCAGTTCAGTTTCTTCCTCACTACGTTTACATACAATAGTGTTAATACTGAAAATTCAGTTCTGGTCTACCAGCCTTGGGTTGGTAGCAGCATAAGCATGACGAATGTTTCCACCAATGGCGATGACTTTTAATTCACAATCAATTCTGTATCATGTATGGCAGCGTCTCTTACGCTGGGTCACTTAACCATGCTAGCGCAGTTTCAGTGACATGCTGCTTGACTAGAAGCTCAGCATCCTAGTTTTGTTTACTAAATTACAGGGAGATTACAGAATTTATTTTGGTTCATCACCTTTGCTCTGAATGGATATGGATGTGATCTGGACTGCAATACATAGACTCACCGATGCTGGCGCCTCTGCCACCAACAACGACACCTCCACCTCCTGCCACCAACAACGACACCTCCACCTCCTGCCACCAACAACGACACCTCCACCTCCGACGTTCCGCGCCCAGTTTTGTTGACGCCGCCATTACAACTGCTGCTGCCGCCATTATCGCTCCTCCTGCTACTAATGTTTAAATACTGTGACTTAAGCCATGGATTTTGAGTATGGTTTAAACTGCTGATAACCGTAAGTGTTATTTGTTTATATTGTGATTATTTTATCCGTAATGAAAGAAAATTATTCTCAACCGCAATTGGCAAGAATAATTAAACCTCATGTTTGCCGAACATTTGTAATAACTAAACCAAATTATTAAGGATATATCCTTATTTTAAATGTTCTAAATAACCAGACGGTTCCAGAGTTTTGTAAGTGATACAGCTTTTCTCATTAATAATATTAGATTTTATTGAGCTTTGGGCTAGATGCACACAAGAATAATAATAGTGCATCTAGCTGAAAGTGTTGATCAGATTAATTTGAGAGCCATGCAGGAACACATGCTATTTGGTAAATAAAAATCGTAAAAGTGACTGTTTTCCTGAAACAATGCGACTGACAGCCTCCTTAAGCATCGCCACAAACCATGCAACAATAATTGCTATAATGAATTTAATTGTTATTGTAACAAATACATTGACTGGATTCCCATCCCTCCGAAGGAGATTTACGTGATATTAACGTTGCATACTCGTCTTTATTTATCTAAATCCTATTACCCAAAATAAAAGTAATGGACATTTCACAAAATACAGTTGATTACCTGATGCAATCACCAATAGAAAGGATTGTAGTGCATGTCATCATATACTTTTCGGCATGAAAAGGAAAATGCTTGCTCTCTAAATGAACAAATTCATTGCATAATGGATGGTGCTTCCTGGCCTCTCACCCCTCCCCTACCGTCATGTATTATGGACAAATATATAAATGCTATTATCTATATATATAAATGCTATTATCTACAATAGTTAATTACAAAACTATTATTTTATGCATTAGCACACTCCCGCTGGTAACTTATTAACTAGATCCTTGATTTAATAGGAAAATCTGATTTGATCCTCTGAATTAAATACACACACAACATTCACACACACACACACACACACACACACACACACACACACACACACACACACACACGACACTGACGACACTAGAAGACAGGAGGGTTAAGGGAGACATGATAACGACATATAAAATACTGCGAGGACTAGATAAGGTGGACGGAGACAAGATGTTCCAGAGAGGGGACACAGAAACAAGGGGTCACAGTTGGAAGTTGAAGACTCCTATGAGTCAAAGGGATGTTAGGAAGTATTTCTTCAGTCATAAAGTTGTCAGGAAGTGGAATAGCCTAGAAAGTGACGTAGTGGAGGCAGGAACCATACATAGTTTTAAGACGAGGTTTGATAAAGCTCATGGAGCAGGGAGATAGAGGACCTAGTAGCAATCAGTGAAGAGGCGGGGCCAGGAGCTATGAATCGACCCCTGCAACCACAAATAGGTGAGTACAAATAGGTGAGTACACACACACACACACACACACACACACACACATCCACACACAAAACATTCACATACAAAGCATACACACACACACACACACCCCTAACCCCACCAAATGGAAAGTCATGAAGATCGGAGAAGGGCAAAGAAGACCGCTGACAGAGTACAGGCTAGATGGACAAAGGCTACAAACCTCATCAAAGGAGAAAGACCTTGGGGTGAGTATAACGCCAAGCACGTCTCCGGAAACACACATCAACCAGATAACCGCGGCAGCATATGGGCGACTGGCAAACCTAAGATTAGCGTTCCGTTACCTTAACAAGGAATCGTTCAAGACACTGTACACCGTGTACGTCAGGCCCATACTAGAGTATGCAGCACCAGTCTGGAACCCACACCTGGTCAAGCATGTCAAGAAATTAGAGAAAGTGCAAAGGTTTGCGACAAGGCTAGTTCCACAACTCAGGGGACTGCCCTATGAAGAAAGGTTGAGGGAAATAGGACTAACAACACTGGAGGACAGAAGGGTTAGAGGAGACATGATAACGACATACAAAATACTGCGGGGAATCGACAAGGTAGATAGTGACAGGATGTTCCAGAGAGGGAACACAGAAACAAGGGGATACAACTGGAAGCTGAAGACTCAGATGAGTCGAAGGGATGTTAGGAAGCAATTCTTCAGCCATAGAGTAGTTAGGAAGTGGAATAGTCTAGCGAACGATATAGTGGAGGCGGGAACCATACATAGTTTTAAGACAAGGTATGATAAAGCTCATGGAGCAGGGAGAGCAGAGACCCAGTAGCGGACAGCGAAGAGGCGGGGCCAGGAGCTGAGTCTCGACCCCTGCAACCACAATTAGGTGAGCACAATTAAGTGAGTACACACACACACACACACACACACACACTCTTGGGGTTCAACCCCACCAAGTGCAAAGTCATGAAGATTGGGGAAGGGCAAAGAAGACCGCAGACGGAGTACAGTCTAGGAGGCCAGAGACTACAAACCTCAATCAAGGAAAAAGATCTTGGGGTGAGTATAACACCAGGCACATCTCCTGAGGCGCACATCAACCAAATAACTGCTGCAGCATATGGGCGCCTAGCAAACCTACGAACAGCATTCCGACATCTTAATAAAGAATCGTTCAGGACCCTGTACACTGTACAGGGTATGCAGCACCAGTTTGGAACCCACATCTAGCACGTAAAGAAGCTAGAGAAAGTGCAAAGTTTGCAACAAGACTAGTCCCGGAGCTAAGGGGTATGTCCTACGAGGAGAGGTTAAGGGAAATCGACCTGACGACACTGGAGGACAGAGAGCTAGGGAGGACATGATAACGACATATAAGATACTGAGAGGAATTGACAAGGTGGACAGAGACAGACTGTTCCAGAGATGGGATACAGCAACAAGGGGACACAGTTGGAAGTTGAAGACTCAGATGAATCACAGGGATGTTAGGAAGTATTTCTTCAGTCACAGAGTGGTCGGGAAGTGGAATTGTTTGGGAAGCGATGTAGTGGAGGCAGGTTCCATACATAGCTTTAAGAAGAGGTATGATAAAGCTCATGGCGCAGGGAGAAAGACCCAGTAGCGGCCAGTGAAGAGGCGGGGCCAGGAGCTATGACTCGACCAGTGCAACCACACCTAGGTGAGTACAACTAGGTGAGTACTGTGATTTCATGCACTGGCCAGATAGGTATAGCATTTTTTATGAGTGAGGAAGAGCCAGATGTAAGTGTGGGGAGGTGTGTGAGGTTGTGAGCAAAATGAAAGGGGGTAAAGCAGATGGGATTGATAGAATCAAGAGAGAAATGTTAAAAACAGGTGGGGGATATAGTTTTGGAGTGGTTGGTGCTTTCATTTAATAAATGGATGAAAGAAGAGACGGTACCTAGGAATTAGTAGAGAGGGTGCGTAGTTCCTTTGAGTAAAAACAAAAAGGACAAAGGAGTGTAAGAATGATAGAAGTCTATTGAATACACCTGTTAAGGTGTATGGTAGAGTTATTATTGAAAAAATTAACAGAAAGACGGAGGGCAGGATCGCAGATGAACAAGGAGACACTAGGAAAGGTAAATGATGTGTAGACCAAGTGTTTACAATGAAGCATATTAGTGAACAAATAGTTTTTAGATAAAGTTAAAGAAGTTTTTGTAGAATTTATGTTTTTCGAAATGACATGCAATAGAGTGCATAGGGGAGCAATATGGCAGATGTTGCAATTGTATGGAATAAAGGGTAGGTTACTGATAGCAGATAAGAGTTTTTACGAGGAGAGTGAGGCTCCTGTTAGGGTATGTAGGAGAGATGGAAATTATTTTCCAGTAATAGTGATGTCACTATGGTCGTTTAATATATTTATAAATGACGTTGTAAAATCTTTTTCCGAGCATTCGGGAATAAATATGGGATTGCAAGATAAAGAATCTTAACAAAAAATGGGACTTGTCAGAGCTGCTTTTTGCTGATGACACTGATCTTGGGATATTCTGAAAAGAAGTTGCAAAGGTTGGTGGGCGAATTTGTAAGGGTAAGTAAACGAAGGAAATTGAAGGGATGAGGGGCAACCAAAAAAATAGGTAATAATAGATTGGATTTCAGATAGGAGAGAGGGAGTATGGAGAAATTGAATATGTTCAGATAAACCATACAACGGGTGGGGTTAGAACCCGCGATCAGAGAGTCATAAAACTCCAGACCGACGAGCTAGCCACTGGGCCAGCTGGCTACAATAAGATTCATGAAATTAGGTATAGTTCTACACCAAAGGAAGGTTAGCATAAGCACCATTGTGACCACAAATGCAAGTTTTTACAGACGAATCTCCGCCAGCGTGGCCGTGACGAACTCTAGCTCAAGTCCCCTTAAAGCCGTCATCATGACTCACGAAATCGTAATGACACGATTGCAAACAAACCATACCACGGAGGTGGTCCTGTGGGTTAAAGCATCATGTGGTTCTCACTCACCATAGGAGGGCCAGTACAACATGGGTTCTAGTCCTTGGCTAG
>WNWK01003151.1:95000-102500 GCA_009830355.1 Cherax destructor
TATCCAATCTTCGTCATTTAATTGTTTTGTTATAAACACACACACACACACACACACACACACACACACACACACACACACACTACAGACCAGTGTCACTGACATGTATAGTATGCAAAATCATGGAGAAGATTTTCAGGCGAAGAGTGGTGGAACACCTAGAAAGGAATGAGCTTATCAACGGCAGTCAACATGGTTTCAGGGACGGGAAATCCTGTGTCACAAACCTACTGGAGTTCTATGACAGGGTGACAGCAGTAAGACAAGAGAGAGAGGGGTGGGTGGATTGCATTTTCTTGGACTGTAAGAAGGCGTTTGACACGGTTCCACACAAGAGATTAGTGCAAAAGCTGAAGGACCAGGCAGGGATAACAGGGCAGGCACTCCAATGGGTCAGGGAATACCTGTCAGGAAGACAGCAGCGAGTCAAGGTTCGTGGCGAGGTGTCAGAGTGGGCGCCGGTGACGAGTGAGGTTCCACACAGGTCAGTCCTAGGACCGGTGCTGTTTCTGGTATTTGTGAATGACATGACGGAAGGAATAACCTCCGAAGTGTCCCTGTTTGCAGATGATGTGAAGTTGATGAGAAGGATTCAATCGGACGAGGACCAGGCAGAACTACAAAGGGATCTGGACAGGCTGCAGGACTGGTCCAGGAATTGGCTCCTGGAGTTCAACCCCACCAAGTGCAAAGTCATGAAGATTGGTGAAGGGCAAAGAAGACCGCAGACGGAGTACAGTCTAGGGGGGGCCAGAGACTACAAACCTCACCCAAGCAAAAAGATCTTGGGGTGAGTATAATACTAGGCACATCTCCTGAGGCGCACATCAACCAAAAAACTGCTGCAGCTTACGGGCGCCTAGCAAACCTAAAAACAGCATTTGGACATCTTAATGAGGAATCGTTCAGAACCCAAGCCAAGCACATAAAGAAACTAGAGAAAGTGCAAAGGTTTGCAACACGACTAGTCCCGGAGCTAAGGGGTATATCCTACGAGGAGAGGTTAAGGGAAATCGACCTGACGACATTGGAAGACAGGAGAGTAAGGGGGGATATGATAACGACATATAAAATACTGAAAGGAATTGACAAGGTGGACAGAGACTGAATGTTCCAGAGATGGGACACAGCAACAAGGGGGCACAGCTGGAAGTTGAAGACTCAGATGAATCACAGGTATGTTAGGAAGTATTTCTTCAGTCACAGAGTGGTCAGGAAGTGGAATAGCTTGGGAAGCGATGTAGTGGAGGCAGATTCCACTCATAACTTTGAGAAGAGGTATGATAAGGCTCATGGCGAAGGAAGAGAGACCCAGTAGCGGCCAGTGAAGAGGCGGGGCCAGGAGCTATGACTCGACCCCTGCAACCACAACTAGGTGAGTACACACACACACACACACACATATATATATATATATATATATATGTGTGTGTGTGTGTGTGTGTGTGTGTGTGTGTGTATATGTGTGTGTGTATATATATATATATATATATATATATATATATATATATATATATATATATATATATATATATATTTTTTTTTTTTTTTATTTATTAACACATCGGCCGATTCCCACCAAGGCAGGGTGGCCCGAAAAAAAAAAACTTTCATCATCATTCATTCCATCACTGTCTTGCCAGAGGGGTGCTTTACACTACAGTTATAACACTGCAACATTAACACCCCTCCTTCAGAGTGCAGACACTGTACTTCCCATCTCCAGGACTCAAGTCCGGCCTGCCGGTTTCCCTGAATCCCTTCATAAATATTACCATGCTCACACTCCAACAGCACGTCAAGTATTAAAAAACATTTGTCTCCATTCACTCCTATCAAATACGCTCACACATGCTTGCTGGAAGTCCAAGCCCCTCGCACACAAAACTTCCTTTACCCCCTCCCTCCAACCTTTCCTTGGCCGACCCCTACCCCGCCTTCCCTCCACTACAGATTTATATACTCTCGAAGTTATTCTGTATCGTTCCATTCTCTCTACATGTCCGAACCACCTCAACAACCCCTCCTCAGGTCTCTGGATAATAGTTTTGGTAATCCCGCACCTCCTCCTAATTTCCAAACTCCGAATTCTCTGCATTATATTCACACCACACATTGACCTCAGACATGACATCTCCACTGCCTCCAGCCTTCTCCTCGTTGCAACATTCATCACCCATGCTTCACACCCATATAAGAGTGTTGGTATAACTATACTCTCATACATTCCCTTCATTACTTCCATGGACAAAGTTCTTTGTCTCCACAGACTCCGAAGTGCTCCACTCACCCTTTTTCCCTCATCAATTCTATGATTATCCTCATCCTTCATAGACCCATCTGCTGACATGTCCACTCCCAAATATCTGAATACATTCACCTCCTCCATACTCTCTCCCTCCAATCTGATATCCAATCTTTCGTCACCTAATCTTTTTGTTATCCTCATCACCTTACTCTTTCCTATATTCACTTTCAATTTTCTTCTTTTACACACCCTACCAAATTCATCCACCAACCTCTGCAACTTCTCTTCAGAATCTCCCAAAAGCACAGTGTCATCAGCAAAAAGCAACTGTGACAACTCCCACTTTGTATTTGATTCTTTATCTTTAAACCCCACACCTCTTGCCAAGACCCTCGCATTCACTTCTCTTACAACCCCATCTATAAATATATTGAACAACCACGGTGACATCACACATCCTTGTCTAAGGCCCACTTTTACTGGGAAATAGTCCCCTTCCCTCCTACACACTCTAACTTGAGCCTCACTGTCCTCATAAAACTCTTCACTGCTTTCAGTAACCTACCTCCTATTCCATACACCTGCAACATCTGCCACATTGCCCCCCTATCCACCCTATCATACGCCTTTTCCAAATCCATAAATGCCACAAAAACCTATTTACCCTTATCCAAAAACAGTTCACCTATATGTTTCGCTGTAAACACTTGGTCTACACACCCCCTACCTTTCCTAAAGTCCCCTTGTTCATCTGCTATCCTGCTTTCTGTCTTACTCTTAATTCTTTCAATAATAACTCTACCATACACTTTACCAGGTACACTCAACAGACTTATTCCCTATAATTTTTGCACTCTCTTTTGTCCCCTTTGCCTTTATACAAAGGAACAATACACGCTCTCTGCCAATCCCTAGGTACCTTACCCTCTTCCATACATTTATTAAATAATAGCACTAACCACTCCAAAACTATATCCCCACCTGCTTTTAACATTTCTATCTTTATCCCATCACTCCCAGCTGCCTTACCCCCTTTCATTCTTACCCACTGCCTCACGAACTTCCCCACACTCACAACTGGCTCTTCCACACTCCTACAAGATGTTATTCCTCCTTGCCCTATACACGAAATCACAGCTTCCTATCTTCATCAACATTTAACAACTCCTCAAAATATTCCCTCCATCTTCCCGATACCTCTAACTCTCCATTTAATAACTCTCCTCTCCTATTTTTAAATGTCAAATCCATTTGTTCCTAGCTTCCTCAACTTATTAATCTCACTCCAAAACTTTTCTTATTTTCAACAAAATTTGTTGATAACATCTCACCACTCTCTCATTTGCTCTCTTTTACATTGCTTCACCACTCTATATATATATATATATATATATATATATATATATATATATATATATATATATATATATATATATATATATATAAAGAGTGGTGAAGCAATGTAAAAGAGAGCAAATGAGAGAGTGGTGAGATGTTATCAACAAATTTTGTTGAAAATAAGAAAAGTTTTGGAGTGAGATTAATAAGTTGAGGAAGCTAGGAACAAATGGATTTTGAATTAAATAATATATATAATATATATATATATATATATATATATATATATATATATATATATATATATATATATATATATATATATATATATAGTATATATGTATGTGTGTGTGTGTACTCACCTAGTTGTTGTTGCAGGTCTAGAAACATAGCTTCTGGCCCCGCCTCTTCACTGGCCTCTACTGGGTCACTCTCCCTGCGCCATGAGCTTTATCATACCTCTTCTTAAAGCTATGTATGGAACCTGCCTCCACTACATCGCTTCCCAATTTATTCCACTTCCCGACCACTCTGTGACTGAAGAAATACTTCCTAACATCCCTGTGATTCATATGAGTCTTCAACTTCCAACTGTGTCCTCTTGTTGCTGTGTCCCATCTCTGGAACATTCTGTCTCTATCCACCTTTTGAATTCCTCTCAGAATCTTATATGTCGTTATCATGTCCCCCCTATCTCTCCTGTCCTCCAGTGTCGTCAGGTGTATTTCCCTTAACCTCTCCTCGTAGAACATACCCCTTAGCTCCGGGAATAGTCTGTTGCAAACCTTTGCACTTTCTCTAGCTTCTTTACGTGCTTGGCTAGATGTGGGTTCCAAACTGGTGCTGCATACTCCAGTATGGGCCTAACGTACACAGTGTACAGGGTCCTGAACGATTCTTTATTAAGATGTCGGAATGCTGTTCGTAGGTTTGCTAGGCGCCCGTATGCTGCAGCAGTTATTTGGTCGATGTGCGCCTCAGGAGATGTGCCTGGTGTTATACTCACCCCAAGATCTGTGTGTGTGTGTGTGTGTACTCACCTAGTTCTACTCACCTAGTTGTGGTTGCAGGTGTCGATTCACAGCTCCTGGCCCCGCCTCTTCACTGGCCGCTACTCGGTCACTCTACCCGCTCCATGAGCTTTATCATACCTCTCCTTAAAGCTATGTATGGAACCTGCCTCCACTACATCGCTTCCCAAACTATTCCACTTCCCGACCACTCTGTGACTGAAGAAATACTTCCTAACATCCCTGTGGTTCATCTGAGTCTTCAACATCCAACTGTGACTCCTTGTTGCTGTGTCCCACCTCTGGAACATTCTGTCTCTGTCCACCTTGTCGATTCTTCTCAGTATTTTATATGTCGTTATCAAATCCCCTCTATCTCTCCTGTCTTCCAGTGTCGTCAGGTCGATTTCCTGTAACCTCTCCTTGTAGGACATACCCCTTAGCTCCGGGACTAGTCTTGTTGCAAACATTTGCAACATACTCCAGTATGGGCTTAACGTACACAGTGTACAGGGTCCTGAATGAGTCCTTATTAAGATGTCGGAATGCTGTTCTTAGGTTTGCTAGGCGTCCATATGCTGCAGCAGTTATTTGGTCGATGTGCGCCTCAGGAGATGTGCCTGGTGTTATACTCACCCCAAGATCCTTTTCCTTGAGAGAGGTTTGTAAGCTCTAGCCCCCTAGACTGTACTCCGTCTGTGGTCTTCTTTGCCTTTCCCCAATCTTCATGACTTTGCACTTGGAGGGGGTTGTATTCCAGGAGCCAGTTGCTGGACCAGGCGTGCAGCCGAATAAGTAAAACTTGCGATTTTGGATTAAATAGCAACGCACTTCTTGCCGAATAGGGCAAGGAAAAATTTGTGTATGCAATAATTTCGCAAAAATCATTCTGAACCTAACGAAAAAAAATTTGCATTGTGTTTGTTTATTATTAAATTATTGTAAACTTATATAAGATATATTAAGTTGGATTAGGCTAAATTAAAGTGAGCTTGTTATAATAAGGTTAGGTAAGTTTGCTAAGGCTCTTCTGGTACAAAATCATTAATTTTTATATTAACATAAATGAAAAAAATGTATCTCTAAATGTATAAGAGAAAATTTTAGGACTTAATTTTAAATGAGTTCTTGCTAATTGACCAGTTTTACTTATTCGGCACGACATATATATTAAGTCCTAAAATTTTCTCTTATACATTTAGAGATACATTTTTCATTTATGTTAATATAAATATATATATATATATATATATATATATATATATATATATATATATATATATATATATATATATATATATATATATATATATAGGATGGGGTCCACCTCTGGTGCAAATTGTGGGACCCATAGCCTCGGAGAAGTGGATAAAGGCTTCAAGGAAGAAAATTTGGATTTCTTCCTGATGCCATTTGAATATTCCACTTCCCCTACCACCCATCTTTTTTTTTTTTTTTTTTTACCAATAGGTATATTTTATTACATAATATGGTACAAAAGATTTAAGAGATACATTGTTGATATATATATATATATATATATATATATATATATATATATATATATATATATATAATATATATATATATATATATATATATATATATAGCAAAAAACCACTATGAAAAATAGAAGAATTCCAAGCGCTTTCGTGACTACTCACATTATCAAGGAACTATAACAGGAAACATGACAAGAAGGGCTTATATAAGGGGCGAGACTACACCTCACAGTACCATCACACTAACAAAGACTACACCTCACAGTAGCGTAACATCTCACGACTCTGTGAAGAGGAACATAAGAAAGGACCTGAAACTCTTCCCAAGAATTAAGATTAGTCCAATTTATTATTAAATTCTTCCCAAATTTTATTAATTATAAATTAATCCAATTTATATAAACCAAAAGAAATATTCATATTATTTTCAAAACAAAATATTCCCAATTGCCCTCAAAGATTTTTTAAGTCTTATGATTCACTTTTGAATAATAAAAATTTGCGTCTTACTAAAGCAGATAAAATTAATGCAATTGTAATTATGAAAGAAACCGAATACCAAGATAAAATGAATAACCTCCTAGATGATTTTGAAACCTATTCTAAACTTAGAAAGAATCCCTTAGAAACTGTCAACAGCAATTTCAATAAAACAATAAAACATCTATTGAAGGGCAAAGATGAATTAATTAAAAAATTTACTTCCACTAATCCATCTGTACCTTATATGTATGGATTAATAAAAAAACACAAACCTGGTAATCCTGTTAGACCAATTATTAGCTCTATAGGTTCAGTTTCTTATAAACTTTCTAAATGGCTTGTTGATATTTTGAGCCCAATTGTTGGAAAAATTTATAATTTTAATGTTAAAAACAACTTAGATTTAGTTGATAAATTAAGCACCTTGACTGATTTAAATGATTTCAATATGGTTAGTTTTGATGTTACCTCCTTGTTTACAAAAGTTCCAGTTGATGATTTACTAAGTTTCTTATCTGAAGAACTGGTTAATTATGATTTACCATTGCCAGTTCCTATTATCATTAAACTTATTAAACTTTGTATTGTTGATGCAAAATTTGTATTTAATGATGAGTTTTACACTCAGAAGTTTGGTATGGCAATGGGAAATCCTCTTTCACCTGTTCTTAGTAACTTATATATGGAATTTTTCGAAACAAGATTGCTTAACACTATCCTTCCCAATAGAGCTAAGTGGTATAGATATGTTGATGATATTTTGTGTATTATGCCTAAGAATGTAGATATAAACCATTTCCTTGTTAAATTAAATAGCTTAGTTCATTCTATAAATTTTACTGTTGAATTTGAAGTAAATAACTCATTGCCCTTCCTAGATGTTTTTATTATTAAGGGTAACATTGATTTTAAATTTAAA
>WNWK01003151.1:107500-178176 GCA_009830355.1 Cherax destructor
TAAATTGGCCTTAATTATAAGGTTATGTACAATGGCCTTAATTATAAGGTTATGTACAATGGCCTTAGTTCTATAAAAGTCAAGTGGGAAGGATCCAAAACTATTATAAAGTGAACATTTATAATTATATTGTAATTGCTAATTCTAAAAATTTCATTCCATCCAAGAGGAGCAAGGAAGCAGGACTCTGGCTTCTGACCAGTTTGCCAAATCGCAGTTTGCCGAATCAGCATTATGAAAATTCGTTTTTGCCATAAATCAGCAGAAATCAATCTGAACATAAGGAAAATAATATATCATTCATTTTAATAATATTAAATGTATTTAAACTGATATACACAACATAATTTAGCTCAAAAAAAAAATAAGTAAAACTTGCGATTTTGGCACCCATCATGCCTTGTGCCTTCTCACAAAATGCTTGAGTCTGCCCAGGGTGACATATTTCCTAAGATGTGCACCTTCATATGATAACCCTATACTGCACGAATACGACAGTATCCTGAGGCAGATTTTTATGATGGGCAGTGGGATCAAGCTACACTTCAAGTCAGACTAGGAGGCATTGGTGTTTTCAAGTCATCACAGACTGCGCTACATGCTTTCCTGTCCTCATGTGTTGCGTCCAGTGGACTTGTAGCAGCGATTCTCCCTTATCATCTTAGGGTAGGGACAAGATTGCAGTCAATGACCAAAAGTTCGTTGACGAAGCCATGATCTAGAATTATCATACAGGCTCTGAAACTAAACATGCAGTCCCAAACAACTGCAAACAGTCACACTGGGATGGTCAGTAATGGAGAATATAGCCTCATCAGTGCTTCAGAGTGTGTCGGGGAAGGATAGAGTCGGCCTCCTGGCAGTGAAAGCACCTCATGCAGGGGACTTTCTATTGATTGTTCTCAACTCCAGCCTTGGCATACGCCTCGACCCACAGATCATCCGCATTGGTGTTTCCCTTGGACTTGCCGCTCCTATTCTCGTCGATCACAGGAGTATTTGCGGCAGTGAAGCAGCAGACTGATTCGCGTACCACGGCTTTGTGTGCCGGAAATCCGAGGGAAAGATTGCAAGGCATGAAGAGGTTAATAACATTATCAAGATAAACCATACAACAGCCGGATGCCCAGCAATAAGGGAGCCACCCCAACTATGCAGATCTGATGGCAGCCAAAATCGTCAAGATGGTATCACCCTTCAAACCTGGACAGACGGCAAGCAGGTGGTGTGGGACTACACATGTGCATCTAGCTTGGTTGATACCTATCTCCAATACACCAAGGAGGAAGGAGGGGCAGCTGCCCTCTTCAGGAAGTCCCAAAAGTCTAGAAAATATGGAGAACTTACCCATCATTATATGTTTGTTCACATAGGCTCTGAGATCCTTGGCTCATGGGGAATGAGTGCATCTAAGTTTCTTAAGGAGCTAGGCAAGACTCATCTGCGTAACTAGGAATCCCAGGGCGGCTAGTTTTTTATTCCAGTGACTCAGCATTGCCGTTCAAAGGGATAATGCCTGCTGTATCTTGGGCACGAGCCTCTGTTCTGAGGAGCTGGATGAGATTTTCTCTTTATAATCTGTGACAAGCACATAGCAGTATGTACTAGATATGAATCTCTCAAGCCCCATGTACTATATATGACATCTTTACACCAGTAATGTATCACTTAAATCTTTTGTACCATATTATGTAATAAAATATACCTATTAGTAAAAAAGAATGTAAAGATGGGGTCGTAGGGGAAGTATATTATTCATATGCCTTCAAGAAGATATCAAAATATTCTTCCTCCAATTTCTTTTTATCCACTTCTCCGAGGCTACGGGTCCCACCACAATTTGCACCAGAGGTGGACCCCATCCTATATATATTTATATATATATATATATATATATATATATATATATATATATATATATATATATATATATATATATATATATATATATATATATAATCTAACAAATAACGTCCCCAGAGGACCGCCTTTACTAGACTCCAGTAAAGGCGGTCCTCTGGGGACGTTATTTGCTAGAACTCCTCCTCTTTTATGCAATTTTGCAAGCTCCTGATGATGTGTTGATTGCAACACGAAAGGCCTAGAGCTATCATTCTACTCCCCCCGTGGTTGTTTTGCATCTTGTATCGCTTGGTTTGTGATATTGGTATTATTTCATTGTCGAGGAACACCAAATGTAATAAAGCAACATAAGTCTTGAGCAGTGACGGGACCTTAAATCTTCAGTGGATTTTTTAATTACCTGATTCACTCAGAGTGAAAGATAAATTTTCAGTTTTCTGAAATTTTTAGTCAGGTCCCATGAAAGGGGAAATTTAAGAGTGACGAATCAGGTAAAGGATGAATTTTTCAACACAGCTTATTATCCTCACAGTTTTTGTGTATTATGAATGAATCTAATAAATATAACCCTGGTTTTATTATCAGTTTTATTTTTAATAAAATTTAATTTTTTTATATTTTGGTGAACAATTGCTGAGCTTGTTAATATTTTCTCAGCATTTTCTATATTAATGGGGTAGTTGAAGTCTCTCACAAGAATAAACAAGAGTTTCAGCTGTTGCCTAGCTCTAATGCAGTATTTCATATTATTGTAAGCTTATTTGAAGAAATTTTCGAAGTTGCCCAAAACGTAATTTATTGATTTTTTTACTTGGAATCTTGCAAACACAGCCATCACCATTTTAGAAGGAATTCCTAATCAAACAGGTTTTTATGATATCAACCTTGATTCTGAAGTTTTTAGGTAGAGAAAGATATGAAAAATGTTTTCGTGACAAGGTTGCACCAACATATTCTTAGATGAATATGATATCTTGTTCTTTAAGAGATGCAAAATGGGTTTCTATGAAATTTTAAAGGTTTGTCAATAAATCCTTTATGGATATTTTGAATCACGCTATTTCATATATCTTAATTTTTTTTCGTCATATATGGAATCTGGGCTATAAATATGCAGATCTCCTAAGAACATGAATGTATGTAATGATGTAATGATATATACTTTGAACTTATTTTTTTTCTTTTTATAATTTAAACATCTAAAACTGTCAGTCTGTTTAAGTTGGAAATTAAAGTTTTTATTCTTTGACATTAAGCATAATATATCATCCTCATGACTACCATTTATCTCTATCAGGATGAATTTAATTTACCAATTTAATTAAATATCCATATACAAATTAATAGGAGCTCTGCGTATAGATGAAGATATAATAACGATATTTAAAATAGCATTTAATCTAAAATATCCAAAATGTTTTATTGACAAATCTTTACAAATATCTAGAAACAAATTTTACAATTTTAAAAACACAAGAAACGCATTCGACCAAGAATATGTTGGTTTTCTCATATCATGAAAAACGTTCTTGATATTCGTAAATTCTTAGGAACTTCCAAGTAATTTTTTTATTTAAATCATCGTATCATAAAACTATTTGATTAACAATTCTTCCAAAAAGGGAGATGGCTGTGCCTACAAGATTCCTTGTACAAAATACAATAAGTTTTATTTAACGTAAGCTGGAAAATGTCTTGTCTACCTGGAGTCTACCTGGAGAGAATTCCAGGGGTCAACGCCCCCGCGGCCCGGTCTGTGACCAGGCCTCTTGTTGGACTAGAGCCTGATCAACCAGGCTGTTACTGCTGGCCGCACGCAGTCCAACGTACGAACCACAGCCCGGCTGATCAGGTACCGACTTGAGGTGCCTGTCCAGTGCCTGCTTGAAGACAGCCAGGGGCTTGTTGGTAATCCCCCTGATGTATGCTGGGAGGCAGTTGAACAATCTTGGGCCCCTCACACTTATTGTGTTGTCCCTCAACGTGCTAGTGGCACCCCTGCTCTTCATTGGGGGAATGTTACATCGCCTGCCGAGTCTTTTGCTTTCGTACGGAGTGATTTTTGTGTGCAAGTTTGGTACTAAGCCCTCGAGAATTTTCCATGTGTATATAATAATGTATCTCTCCCGCCTGCGTTCTAGAGAGTACAGGTTTAGGAACTTCAAGCGTTCCCAGTAGTTGAGGTGGTTTATCGCACTTATGCGTGCGGTGAAGGTTCTCTGCACATTTTCAAGGTCAGCAATTTCACCCGCCTTGAAAGGTGCAGTTAGTGTGCAGCAATATTCCAGCCTAGATAGAACAAGCGATCTGTAAAGTGTCAACATGGGCTTGGCATCCCTGGTTTTGAAGGTTCTCATTATCCATCCTGTCATTTTTCGAGCAGATGCAATTGCTACATTGTTATGGTCCTTGAAGGTGAGATCCTCTGACATGATCACTCCCAGGTCTTTGACATTAGTTTTTCGCTCTATTGTGTGGTTGGAATTAGTTTTGTACTCCGATGAGATTTTAATTTCTTCACGTTTTCCGTATCTGAGTAATTGAAATTTCTCATCATTGAACTTCATATTGTTTTTGCAGCCCATTTAAAGATTTGGTTTATGTCTGCTTGGAGTCTTGCAGTGTCTTCAACGGTGGACACTGTCATACAGATTCGGTGTCATCTGCAAAGGAAGACACAGCACTGTGGCTTATATCCCTGTCAATGTCTGATATGAGGATGAGGAATAGGATGGGAGCAAGTACTGTGCCTTGTGGAACAGAGCTTTTCACAGTAGCTGCCTCAGACTTTACTCTGTTGACTACTACTCTTTGTGTTCTACGTGTTAGGAAATTATAAATCCATCTACCAACTTTTCCTGTTATTCCTTTATCACGCATTTTGTGTGCTATTACACCATGGTCACACTTGTCAAAGGCTTTTGCAAAATCTGTGTATATAACATCTGCATTCTGTTTATCTTCTAGAGCATCCAGGACCTTGTCGTAGTGGTCCAGTAGTTGGGACAGACAGGAGCGGCCTGCTCTAAACCCATGCTGTATTGGGTTGTGCAATTGATGGGTATCAAGATGGGTGGCGATCTTGCTTCTTAGAACCCTTTCAAAGATTTTTATGATATGGGACGTTAGCGCAATTGGTCTGTAGTTCTTTGCTATTGCTTTACTGCCCCCTTTGTGGAGCGGGGCTATGTCTGTTGTTTTTAGTAGCTGCGGGACGATCCCAGTGTCCATGCTCCCTCTCCATAGGATGTTAAAAGCATGTGATAGGGGCTTCTTGCAGTTCTTGATGAACACGGAGTTCCATGAGTCTGGGCCTGGAGCGGAGTGCATGGGCATGTCATTTATTGCCTTTTCAAAGTCATTTGGCGTAGTGATGATGTCAGAAAGGCATGTGTCTGTCAAGTTCTGTGGCACTCTCATGAAAAAATCATTTAGGTTTTCGATTTTCAGTCTGGTTAGTGGCTCGCTAAAGACTCACTCATTTCCTTGCTGTCATCTGTGTAGGACCTATACGGTTTAAGTAGGGGCCCAATACTGGTTGTTGTTCTCGACTTTGATTTTGCATAGGAAAAGTAATAATTAGGGTTTCTTTCAATTTCATTTATGGCTCTTAGTTCTTCCCGTGTCTCTTGATTCCTATAAGATTCCTATAGTTTTAATTCGATGTTTGCTATTTCTCTGACTAGTGTCTCCCTACGTATTTCAGAGATATTGGCCTCCTGTAGCCGCTCCGTTATTCTGTGCCTTCGCCTGTATAGGGAGCGCCTCTCTCTTTCTAGTTTGCATCTTCTCCTCCTTTTCCTTAAGGGAATTTGCCTTGAGCAAACCTCGAGTGAAATGTTATGTAACACATAATCCGTATACATATTTACACTGATTATTCTGTAATAATTTTCTCAAGTCAGAACTTATGGCCGCCAGCAGTTGCCATTTGTACTGTAAATGTAAAAGAACAAATTTACATTATACTCACCCACTGTCTATTGAACTATTAAAGTTAAACATAATTGCTTAAATATTGCAGAATCGAGGTAAACCTGGGAAGAAACATCTTATTTTTTGAAGGAAATTGCAAGTGACGTTTTAAGCAAATAAAGAAATAAAATCATATAGCACAAAAAAAAGGAAAGTCAGTGACGTATGGTTTACGCTCCAATAATTATTTGTTATTAATCTTTCTCAAGTTTTAAAATATCTGTTGGAAAAAAGAAGTCAGAACTGAACACAATAACAGGTTCTGTTTCTTTATGTCCAATTATGTGCAATCAAAGGCAAGATATACTGAGGTGGTTAAGCGCGCACACTGCGACTCGGTTTCGTATCAATACCAAAAGTAACTTATATCAGAATAATTTTTGACAACTAAAAAAAGTAATATAAACTTTACACGGTATTTCAATCCAACGTGGGTCATTATCAAGTAAAGGCTTGACAATAGTCTTGGATGATCCGAAACTACGTGTAAATATATATTTTCAGTTTGTTGGCTAGTTATGAATAATTTCAGGGATCTTTTAACTATCATTCATCTAGAGATATGTCAGTAGTTAAGGTCCAGAGAGGTACATCCTGCCTTCGACACTCCCTAACCCCATCCCACAATTTCTCACGAGAGAGATACCAAAAAGAAACAGTATAAAAATAGTTTCCATACCTTCCATTTCTCTGCACTGCAACATTTTTTGCAATAAAGAAAGTTTCGTAAAGGTGTGAGCACGTGAATATGAGTTTTAGGAGATGTAGGAAGGACACTGAGGGAACCAAGGATATCAAGTGTGGGAAGGATATCGAGTGTGGGAAGGATATCGAGTGTGGGAAGGCTATCGTATGGGAAGGATATAGAGTGTGGGTAGGAAGTAGAGTGAGATTCAGGAGAATATTCATTGTTGGTAGACAGTCGCGTATGATGACAAATGTCAATTCAAATTTCCCGTTAGCAGGGAAAACTTGTTTATTTTACCACGTTTTACCCACGGTGTTGCTATATCAAACGCAGATATTGCAAGTTTTACATATTCGGCATTAAAATATATATTATAAAAAATCTTGAAGATCAGATTCAGGAGAATATTAATAAAGATTTTTTTTATATAAAAGTGAAGCGCCATGGATCGTTCAGTGTTTCAGTAATGGTGTTACTCCAAATAAAAAAGTACTGTCACGTACTTTGTTGATAATATATTCATACTTGTGAGTGATGCTTCGTCACTGTAAATTAGAACTGATCTTTTAAGATAAAAGAAACTCGACTAGCAATGGTCAAATACTTTCTGGACACACTTTTTATTTGATACCTGTAAAAAAAGGCTTTTGGTGCTAGATCTGAGAACAATGAAGTATAGCAATTATGATACATTCCATTTCTTTTTTCTAAAAATGCCAGATGACCAGTGCCCAACAATAATTTAACGATTCGTTTTAATAAATAAGTGGAATTCAGCTCTTTGTTTCTAGCTCAGGCTGACAAATTACAATACTTAACATGAGCTCCTATCTGCGTGAGGGAACCATAATTAGTGTTTGTTCCCAATGTGTAACTATCACATAGAAAAGGGCAAAAGCACCTTGATGATTAATTAAATTTTGCTATATATGAAAAAAACTGCTCAGATTTTGCCTATAGTTTACAACAGAAGAGTGAAACATCAGCTCTTATAAATGTTTTCCATGTTCTCGAAACAATGTAAATGTACTGTTGTAGGCGGCATCCTGTGTAGCAGTTGTATATTTTAGAAAGATCCGGGCTTTGTACTACAGTACGTTTTGTTTCCAAGAATATGTGTGTAGTTTGTCACTCAAGAGGAAGTTAATAGAATTTCAAAGCATTTGCTGGAGGAGACGTAATGAAGCATATTTACTAAATTCTATTTTCGACAAAACTTGTGTATAGTAACGCTGTGTAAACGAATCATGCGTACATAGTGTACGTATGAAGCTTGTGTATACATAACTTATGTAGACTTGTTATGTACCAATGTTTCTTGTGCATAGAGCTTCTATATACGATGATTGTGTACGTAGAGCTTGTGTACCCGAAGCTTTTGCGCACTAAGCATGATCAAGAAATTTAGTACATTATTCCTCATTCATATAATTCCCTTTCAGTTAACTATCTGCTCATCAATTAATAATGACGAAGTCTGTCTTATCTTTAAAATACTGTATTTAACAGCTTAAAGTATATAAGTAAACAATAATCAAATAAATTAGATAAATAAATAAATACGCAACCGGTACGAGAATAATACACGTAAGGATGAGCAAAACATTATTTTAGACTACGTTTCTCTCAAAGCTGAGCTTTATCATGTCTGAGACTAGATAAATTATTATTAAGGTAAGCAATACATAATTATGTATTGCTTACCTTTATACTTGCTAGTCGACTTGTTACCCTTCAAACTACTATGGATGTGAATTTATTTTTCTTTCTCTACATTAAAAACTACAATTAACCCATTCTCACGCCTCAAGCAAATATTGCATATGAAACTGAGACGATAGGTTACCGTTTTGTCCTTACTAAAACAACTGCAAAGTGAGAAGTAATATCCATACAAATCAAATTATCCCAGGAAGGGCAGCAAGGCGATACCGGCTTGCATCATGTGGACCGACACACTCATCCTAAAAAAGAACCTCATACAGTGCAACATACTCTTCCACACGAGCATGACAATGCAAGACACTCCCATTTACACGAAGAATTTCATACTGTAATACACTTGTCCACAAGAATGTCACATAGATCGACAATCGACCAGGTGAGAAAATTTCTTCAGTGCCATCACCCTGTACGACAGACTCATTCACACGATGAACCTCACAGAGTGTCATGCACACAGTAACGCACTCGTCAACACAAGGAACCATGAAAAATGCGACAAAACTCGCTATGACTAGGATCACGCAGTGATCCTAGTCTGAGATTCATACTAACATCTCTTATTTTAACGGGAAGCTTCAATGAATCATGCTGCATTGTAGACTACGTAAAGGCAATGATTGTAAAGGGTACAAAAATGTGTCAATATTCTACATGGGAAGTGCTTCATACTTATTACATAAAATGTTCTGATGCAATAACCAGGGCTCTTGGCTGAACACTTCCTGTAGGTAATGACTGCATTATTTATAATCGGAAATGCTTGTGCAATTGTATTATGCACAGAAATTCATTATTCTATTTGCAGCTGAATTGCTTTCGGTAACATTGAAGCTCCGTCACGTAAATGGAATTTTTCATTAATTCAATTGTTAGCATACGTGCAAAATCACTGTATATATATATATATATATATATATATATATATATATATATATATATATATATATATATATATATATATATATATATATATATATATATATATATATATTTTTTTTTTTTTTTTTTTTTTTAACAAGTCGGCCGTCTCCACCGAGGCAGGGTGACCCAAAAAGAAAGAAAATCCCCAAAAAGAAAAACTTTCATCATCATTCAACACTTTCACCACACTCATACATAATCACTGTCTTTGCAGAGGAGCTCAGATACGACAGCTGAGAAAAGTCCCTCCCAGCTGTCACTATCTCAGACCCCTCCTTTAAAGTGCAGGCATTGTACTTCCCATTTTCAGGACTCAAGTCCAACTAAATCAATTAACTGGTTTCCTGAATCCCTTCACACAATGTTACCCTGCTCACACTCCAACAGATCGTCATGTCCCAAAAACATTCGTCTCCATTCACTCCTATCTAACACGCTCACACATGCTTGCTGGAAGTCCAAGCCCTCGCCCACAAAACCTCCTTTACCCCTTCCCTCCAACCTTTTCTAGGACGACCCCTACCCCGCCTTCCTTCCCTACAGATTTATACGCTCTCCAAGTCATTCTACTTTGATCCATTCTCTCTAAATGACCAAACCACCTCAACAACCCCTCTTCAGCCCTCTGACAAATACTTTTAGTAACTCCACACCTTCTCCTAATTTCCACATTCCGAATTTTCTGCATAATATTTACACCACACATTGCCCTTAGACAGGACATCTCCACTGCCTCCAGCCTCCTCCTCGCTGCAGCATTTGCAACCCATGCTTCACACCCATATAAGAGTGTTGGTACCACTATACTTTCGTACATTCCCTTCTTTGCCTCCATGGATAACGTTTTTTGTCTCCACAGATACCTCAATGCACCACTCACCTTTTTTCCTTCATCAATTCTATGGTTAACCTCATCCTTCATAAATCCATCCGCTGACACATCAACTCCCAAATATCTGAAAACATTTACTTCTTCCATAATCCCTCTCTCCAATGTGATATCCAATTTTTCTTTATTTAAATCGTTTGATACCCTCATCACCTTACTCTTATCTATGTTCACTTTCAACTTTCTACCTTTACACACTCTCCCAAACTCGTCCACTAACCTTTGCAACTTTTCTTTAGAATCTCCCATAAGCACAGTATCATCAGCAAAAAGTAACTGTGTCAACTCCCATTTTGCATTTAATTCTCCAAAATTTAATCCCACCCCTCTCCCCAACACCCTAGCATTTACTTCTTTTACAACCCCATCTATAAATATATTAAACAACAATGGTGACATCACACATCCCTGTCTAAGACCTACTTTTACCGGAAAGTAATCTCCCTCTCTCCTACACACCCTAACCTGAGCCTCACTATCCTCATAAAAACTCTTTACAGCCTTCAGTAACTTACTACCTATTCCATACACTTGCAACATTTGCCACATTGCTCCCCTATCCACTCTATCATATGCCTTTTCTAAATCCATAAATGCAATAAAAACTTCTCTACCTTTATCTAAATACTGTTCACATATATGCTTCACTGTAAACACTTGATCTACACATCCCCTACCCATTCTAAAGCCTCCTTGCTCATCTGCAATCCTACTCTCTGTCTTACCTCTAATTCTTTCAATAATAACCCTGCCATACACTTTACCTGGTATACTCAGTAAACTTATT
This sequence comes from Cherax destructor, assembly GCA_009830355.1. Classification (NCBI taxonomy): domain Eukaryota; kingdom Metazoa; phylum Arthropoda; class Malacostraca; order Decapoda; family Parastacidae; genus Cherax; species Cherax destructor. The sequence goes on from WNWK01003151.1 coordinate 118,349, forward strand.
CCCCTATAATTTTTACACTCTCTTTATCCCCCTTCCCTTTATATAAAGGAACTATACATGCTCGCTGCCAATCCCTAGGTACCTTCCCTCTTTCATACATTTATTAAACAAAAATACCAACCACTCCAGTACTATATCCCCCTGCTTTTAACATTTCTGTCATGATTCCGTCAATTCCAGCTGCTTTACCCCTTTCATTCTACGTAATGCCTCACGCACCTCCCCACACTCACATCCTGCTCTTCTTCACTCCTAAACGATGTTGTACCTCCCTGGCCAGTACATGAAATTATCGCCTCCCTCTTTTCATCAACATTTAAAAGTTCCTCAAAATATTCCCGCCATCTACCCAATACCTCCAGCTCCCCATCTACTAACTCCCCTACTCTGTTTTTAACTGACAAATCCATTCGTTTCCTAGGCTTTCTTACCTTGTTTATCTCACTCCAAATTATTTTCTTGTTTTCAGCAAAATTTCTTGACAGAGCCTCTCCCGTTCTTTCATCCGCTCTTCTTTTGCACTCTCTCACTACTCTCTTCACCTTTCTTTTACTCTCCATATACTCTGCTCTTCTACTAACACTTCTGTTTTGTAAAAACCTCTCATAAGCTACCTTTTTCTCTTTTATCACACCCTTTACTTCTTCATTCCACCACTCACTCCTCTTTCCTCCTGCACCCACCCTCCTATAACCACAAACTTCTGCCCCACATTCTAATACTGCATTTTTAAAACTATCCCAACTCTCTTCAACCCCCCCACTACTCCTACTTGTACTAGCCCACCTTTCTGCCAATAGTTGCTTATATCTCACCCTAACTTCCTCCTCCCTTAGTTTATACACGTTTACCTCTCTCTTACTTGCTGTTGCCATTTTCTTTTTGTCCCATCTACCTTTTACTCTAACTGTAGCTACAACCAAATAATGATCTGATATATCCGTTGCCCCTCTATAAACATGTACATCCTGAAGCCTACTCATCAACCTTTTATCCACCAATACATAATCCAACAAACTACTTTCCTTACGTGCTATATCATACCTTGTATATTTATTTATCCTCTTTTTCATAAAATATGTATTACTTATTACCAAACCTCTTTCTACACATAGTTCAATTAATGGCTCCCCATTTACATTTACCCTGGCACCCCAAATTTACCTACTACTCCATCTACAACATTTATATATATATATATATATATATATATATATATATATATATATATATATATATATATATATATATATATATATATATATATATGTCGTGCCGATTAGGTAAAACTGGTCAATTAGCAAGAACTCATTAAAAATTAAGTCCTTTCTAAAATTTTCTCTTATACGTTTAAAGATATATTTTTTCATTTATGTTAATGTAAAATTTATAATTTTGTACCAAAAGAAACTTTGAAAACCTACCTAACCTTATTACAACAAGCGCAATTTAATTTAGCCTAACCCAACTAAATATATTTTAGATACGTTAACATTAATTTAATAATAAACAAACACAATGATATATATTTTTTCGTTATCTTCAGAATGATTTTGGCGAAATTATTGCATACACAAATTTTCACTTGTCTTATATGGCAAGGTGAGCGTTGCTATTTAAGCCAAAATCGCAAGTTTTACCTAATCGGCACGACATATATATATATATATATATATATATATATATATATATATATATATATATATATATATATATATATATATATATATATATATATATATATATGCAGAACTACCACTGATAAATTCCTTGATGCAATAAGATCACAATATAAGAAAAGGCGAAATATAGACAAACGCTAATCTCAGGATGAAGGAGACTCGAACCTACGAACCTTGGAACAAAGAACGCAGAGCTCTACTACCGTACCACACTGGTCTAATACCTTGGCGCCCAGCTAACGCTAGACCTTTTGGTCCAAGGCAGCCAGCCTTCAGGCAGGTTTCCTTCAGCTTTTCATCTCATCCCCTGAATGCATCGACCAACGAGAGTTTTTTACAATGTTTATAATTCGCAGAACAGGCGAATTGCCTCTTCACCGAGTATGAATTAGATAAATTAACTAAAGGTCGATCAACTGCTCCTGAAGAGGATGGTATAACCTATGATATTCTCAGAACTCTAAGGCCTTATAACCCTTTGTTAGCACTGTATAATCTCAGTTACATTAAGGGGCTTCTTCCTATCTCTTGGACCAATAGTCTCATTGTGCCAATCAAACGTCTTTGTAAAACGTTTGAAAGAATATTTAACAGACTGTACTACAGAATCAGGCACCAACTTTCCCCTCATCTCTATGGGTTCATGAAAGGTAAAGTGTGAGAATTGTATTTCCACCTTTCTCACTGCACACTCCTCTACTAGTTCTACGACATTTCTTGATCTAAAATCTGCATCTGATATTGCAAACAAAACCGTTATACTACTTGAACTAGCCTATTCTTCTGGATAATAGGATACCTGTAAAATAGAGTATCATCTGTCCTCTACCAAGGCCTTAGAAGCGAGTCTAAATAAATGTCCCTAGGTACACCGCAAGGCGTTCTCAGTCCTATGCTATTTAATGTTCTGATTAATGCTCTCCTAAATGCTCTACCTGCCTCACTTAAACATAGTATAGCTATAAGTTATGCTGATAACATCATAATCCATACAACATGGCATATGAAGATGATTACCATTCTTAATGAAGTTCACGCAATTTGTAATCGATTAGGTCTCATAATATCTTCCTTTAAAACAAAGATATTGACAAGCAGACGACATCCCCCACCAATCTGTTTGCAGGGTGAAAACATTAGCTATGTTAATCTTACAGATATCTTAGTGTAAATGTACCCTTCAATAAATCCACCATTTTTTTTTATTAACACGTCGGCCGTTTCCCATCAAGGTAGGGTGGCCCGAAAAAGAAAAACTTTCACCATCATTCACTCCATCACTGTCTTGCCAGAGGCGCACTTACACTACAGTTATAAAACGGCAACATTAACAAGCCTCATTCAGAGTGCAGGCACTGTACTTCCCATCTCCAGGACTCAAGTCCGGTCTGCTGGTTTCCCTGAATCCCTTCATACCCTGCTCACACCCCATCAGTACGTCAAGTCCTAAAAACCATTTGTCTCCATTCGATCCTATCTGGCACACTCATGCATGCTTCATTGGAAGTCCAAGCCCTTCGCACATAAAATCTCCTTTACCTCCTCCTTTACACTCTCGAAGTCATTCTATTTTGTTCCAGCCTCTTTACATGTCCGAACCACCTCAACAACCCCTCCTCAACCCTCTAGATAATAATTTTGGTAATCCCGCACCTTCTAATTTCCAAACTTCGAATTCACTTCACTATATTCACACCACACATTGCCTTCAGACGCGGCATCTCCACTGCCTCCAGCCTTCTCCTTGTTGCAACATTCACCACCCATGCTTCACACCCATATAAGAGCATCAGTATAACAATAATCTCATTCATTCGCCTCTTTGCTTCCATGGGCAAAGTTCTTTGTCTCCACAGACTCCTCAGTGCACCACTCACCTTTTTTTCCCCTCGTCAATTATATGATTCACTTCATCTTTCATAGACCCATCTGCTGACACATCCATTCCTAAATATTTGAATACATTCACCTCCTCCATACTCTCTCCCTCCAACCTGATATCCAATCTTTTGTTACCTAATTTTTTGTTATCCTCATCACCTTACTCTTTCCTATATGTACTTTCAATTTTCTTCTTTTACTTTCCCTACCAGACTCATCTACCAACCTCTGCACCATCTTTTCAGAATCTTAAAAAAGCACAGTGTCATCAGCAAAGAACAACTGTGACAACTCCCACTTTGTGTTATATTCTTTATCATTTAACCCCAAACCTCTTGCCAACACCCTAGCATTCACTTCTCTTACAACCCCATTTATAAATATATTGAACAACCATGGTGGCATCACATCCTTGTCTAAGGCCTACTTTTACCATACCACAACTAAAAAGAAATGCAAAGATAGGCTAAATGCTCTCAAAGCTACAACCGCAACTATGGTGCTAATATGAGAATCGTGAGAACTATTACTTAGCCTATGTTAGGTCCTTAATTGATTATGCTGCTCCCATGTTGATATTAGCTAGGGAAAGTTCTCTCCGACCCTTGGAGTTGATGCAAAATGAAGCTCTCAGAATTATTCGTGGTTGTCCCAAATCTACAAAGGTTCTTAATATGATGAAGGAGCTTGGTATTTCTAGTATCAGTGATATAATTATTGAGATTAACATTGTAAACGGTATTAGAATGTTAAGAAATAAACCAGACACTGTCACTATTTATCTTACTAAATGTCCAGAAGTAAATACACACAAAATCTAAATGGATTATGAAAACATGCAATTATATTAAGTTTTATAACCTGCATGAACTGTATCACTGTAAACAACAAGAGCATTTCTTCCCTCCATGGAAGATGTGTTCATTTAATATCACATGCCTGGAAGCCTCTCCCAAGCAACTGTTCAAGAAGAAATTTCTCGCCTAGCTGGTAGTAATAAGTTATCACAAGTTATATACACTGATGGATCTAAACAGGAGTCTTCTGGCAAGGCTGCATCTGCTCTTGTTACCACCTCCCTAGTTAAGAACAAAAATAAATTTGTTTAGTTTGGCATAAGAATTAACAACTGGGCGTCTACACTGCAAACTGAATTGTTTGCAATCCTAATGACGCGAAAGCTAACTTATGGCACTGAGCTTGACTCTATCATCATTACTGATTATATGTCATCAATGAAGGCTCTTGACTCATATAATGACTCTAACAACATATTCATTGGAGAAGCCAGGTATAGATACTCAAAAATCCGGGAAAAAGGAATTAATGTACAATTGCTGTGGATCCCATCACACATTGGATTACTTCTTCATGATAAAGTTGATATGTTAGCCAAGAAGAGTACCCAGAAGGAGAATGTAGAATATAACTTCGGTATATCTGTGTCTAGCATTAGGATAATATTAGGAGAGAAGTAAATAATGAAAGTGAATGTTATAGGAATGCAATTAGAAGCCTGAGAAGATCTATAACACACTATGATAACTTGAACGTAAATAAGTATGTTTATGGAGCAACTTGCAATGTGAACAGACTGACTGATGTAGTGACCAGGCTTAGGCTTGGTTACAAGTACTTCTGGTAGTTTGTGAGACACACAGATGATCAAATCAATTGCAAATTATGTGGTCAGGCATATGGTCACTGTCGTGAACACTATGTGCTTAATTGTCAACTTATTGAGGAATATAGAGATAGACAGTATAATAACCTATGTGACATGTCACGATATTTTATTAATGAAAATAAGATACCAGATATACTAAGCAAATTTCCTAAATTTGCTTGTAACAGATAAGTGAGCTGTAGATATAAATCCAACTGTACTCCTGTTAACCCTTTTGAGGCCTAGTTCCTAGGCCTTTTGTGTATCCATTGCTCTTGCGCTACTGTCCACAGGATGGATATGGGGTGCACAATAAACTAGGCACTTCGATGTCAAAATCTAAAAATCTAATCCTCATTATTTCCACAAATAAAATTATTACTAAACATATGTAATATCTCCTCAACATTGTTCATACCATCAATAACATTTGAACTCTTGATTTATTTCCTTTGGTGTTATATCTCTTTCCATTGATAAGTTTCTATAGAATTTTTCAATAGATAATGATCATTCATTGATTTCATTATTTGTACACAAAGTAAGAGCCGCTTTGAAAGTTTTTCTACTCCGTCATGTCTCTAAAAATAGGACAGATCGATTTTAAGTTTTTTAACAAATATATTGAGAAAACAATAGTATACAGTTATCAGAGGCTGCCACAGTGAAATGTTCTGTCACCCAAGCCACAGTACTCGCTCCCATTCATATCCTCATCTTCATATACGATATAGACAATTCTAGATTTTGTATGAGAGTGACATCCATTGAGTACAATGCAAATCTAGAAGATATAAACAAAGTCTTCCAGCGGGGCAAAGAAAACAATGCGGTGTTCAGTTAGGATAAATTTTAGTTTCTCTGTTGTGGAGCGGGAAAAAGTAACACGATGGATGGTAATAGAATCTCTCTCTCTCAAGAATTGCATCCGTGTCATTATGACTCCTGCGACGAAAATAATATGATGGGGATAATGGGAACCTTCAAAACACGAGATCTCTCAAAGCTGGAATATTTTTGAACAATAACGGCCCTTTTTAAGGCAGAGGAAATTGCAAACGTTAATTATGTACAGACTCTTCAGAGCAAGTATAAATTCAATCAAACACTTGAATTACTGGGTGTGTTTCGGATCCAAGAACCCTGAAATGCAGGCAAGAAAAATATATAGATAAATTATAATTTAAAAAAGGAAATTTTAGAAGGACTGGTCCCAAATCTGCTCACAGAAATCACTCCCTACAAAAGCAAGAGGCTCAGCAGACGGTTCAAAAGTCCTCCAGTGAAAGGCATGGTTGTCCTGAGTGTTAACAGATAATAAGATAAAGCTTTTCAACATCATCCCTTCAAACATAACAGTAATCACCAACAGACCATTAATTTCCTTCAAGAGGGAACTTAATAAGTTTCTGATATCAATTCCTGATCAAATGGTTGAGGTTCGAATGTTGGACTCTGTACAGCCAGCAGCAACAGCCTGAAGGATTAGACATTTTAAAGTTATCAAATTCATTGAAGGAATCATGTAATGGGTTATATAACACTGATCACAGGGCACTTACGCATGCCAATAGTTGGAAGACCCTTGTCCTAGTTACAGTACTGGACCAGGAATGAAAATTTGAAGTCGATCAGATAACACTTTCTCAAATTTTAATCAAAATTAAAACTAAAATTTGGAAGAAGAAAAATTGGCAACTACTAAAGATATCTCTTCGGGGATATATTGATATGCATTTAACTAATATTGAAGCTTAATTAACTGAAAATTGGCTGACACTGGAAGCCTGATATATCATTATTTTTTTTCATTGCAGTCAATATATATATTATTTAAATCAATATATATTATTTAAATGCTCCTATGTGTGCAACCCTCGGCCCCAATTATCGTCTTATGTTCATGATTACGACTCCATTAACGTCTTTCTGATTACCCAAACGATGCCCCGTTACATGCAATACTGATTTGTGTGTCATGTTGAAAGTGTTTAGCTTTTCAATTCCACAATTATATATCGACACCACAGCTTATTTCAGTTGCAACTTAACCATGTGTTATAACATTCGCTGCCGAACCATAACAAGTCATATTTTTTTATTATCAATGATAATGCTATTAAATTCTATGTTAATAGATATTAGCAAAAGTTTGCATTAAGCAATTAGAAACACCACTTGATTTACTGGATACACATATGTTCGTAATGGATAAGACGATTTCAACCAACACACGCCATTTATGTTGTATATCTTAACCATAATAACCTTTTTAAAAATACTGTGTACACTTGTATTTTTTTTTCTTTGTTAAGCGAATTTGAATTCACTTCAAAGAGCCGCACTGTCTTTCTCTTATATTAAAAGATTCTACCAGGGAAGAGATGGTCCTGGAAAATGGCTGGCTACAACTTGCATTACGAGTGCATTTTCTTTAGTAGCCATTTACATACCAATTAAGTGTCCAAAATTCTCTCAATTCTCAGAATATAATTTCTTTCAACAGCCATGATGACTATTGTTCTTATACTATTGTCAAGAATTGATGATTGAGATTGAAGCATTATATATTGTCCTGCGGGAAGGTCTAAGAATATCTACATAAAATATTTATTGTAAGAATTCAAAGTTTCAGCAATAAATCCATCAGCAGGACATAATGTCAACCACTTCCTAATTTCTTTACCTATTGTTTTTAATTTTCTCGTGTTTGCTAATATGCAATTGTATTTGTTATTATGTAATATGCTTGTACTGTATTATGTCCTGTTCCAGAAAATTATTTGTGAAAATGGTGATGAATTTATTACCGAAACGTTGGATTCTTACAATAAATAGTCACTGAAGATATTCGTTGTGTTCCCACTTTCAATTTATACTAATGAAAGTATTGTTATCATATACTTTTGACATAGTGACTAACATGCTTTTATATTTTTTAATATAGTGCTGCTCATAAACACAATCAACTAGTTGTTTACTAATATATAACTTCATAAATACGATTAATGTTCCTATCAAACTCTTTAAACATAAAAAAAATCATCTTAAACAAGGTAAACATCAAGGAATCTCTAATCAATAAACCATGAAACACATAGCATTATATATTTTATAAAACAACACAAAAATCATAGAGCGTTTCTTCACTTTAAATGTTATGAAACAACATTTGCTGGCTACTGAAAGGAAAGTTAATTCTTAAATAAAAGAAGTGAACAAATATTTAATTTCTTTCATGGTGAGAAATATTTCGATGCTTCAGTGTGCAATTAGAAATGGAAGAAATACTTAGAAATGTTTTAAGGTAAATAAAAGCGAAAAGGAAAAGAGCATAGTATTGAAATTATCATGTAACTTGATGTATAAAGTTATTTTCATAGTTGTTGTAAAGGAAATTTTTGCTTTTTTTTTACGAGACAAAACGATTTAGCACTCCATAAACTCAGTAAAATCCCGGTCCTATGTTCAGAGATTTTATGATTATATTTGTTTTATTACTCATTAACAGAAGAGTGCATGCAGTTTCTTTGAAACAAGTAATGATAAAATATGTAATGAAGAATGCCAGTCACATATAAGATAGTTACTATGTCTCGTTGTGAAGGAGATAACTAACATTATTCAGAATGTTTTAAGTGCACAATCCAGAAATTGTTTGACATCAAAGGAGAGTAGAACATAAGAATTTAAATTGTACCTCTGGAAAAATATGTTACTGAGTCCGGAAATTAATTTTAAACTCTGTCAAAGCTCTTTTCCCCGGAAAGGAGTTGTGGTTCTTGTGTACTCGCAATTTCTAAGATATTTCGATTTTTTTGGCGAAATTAATATACAAACTACGTAACTCAATAAGAAGCTTGCTTGTGGTCCAGGGTAAACAAAAGTGGTATAGAAGACACAGGAGACCTAAGATAACAAAAAGTTTGGGATTTAGGTTTTCTTTTATTTTTCGGATAAGAAGTTTTCTCGAGTGTTCGTTTTCTTTCTTGCAGGCACTAAATGCTTCGTTTAGTTACCAGTGTTTTTGAAGTTAATTGTCCGAAGATGCGTCGCTGTATTGAAAATTATAAGTAAAAATTAATAAAGTGAGCGGCAAAATATATCTGTTGGTGTTTAACGACAGCTCCCGCAGACTGAAAAATTATTTCTAAATTCCTAACCAACTTTTTCTGTCCATTCAGCACCTGGAGAGCTAGAGGTAATCAGGTTTAATACAACGAAGGAAGAATAGCTTCATTACTTGGATCAAGAGCCATTCACCACTATAAAAGCTCCCCTTCCTTCGGAAAAATAAACACATAAGCAGTATTATGTGATCCTTTATTGACAACGTTTCGCCCACACAGTGAGCTTTATCAAGTCACAAACAGATCAACCTGGGTGAAAGGTACGTGAGTATTTATAAGATGAAGTCAGGTGGAGAATGCTGGGTAGGTTGAATCTGAACCTGCGTGTTAGAATCTTCTGAGTAGGGTGATAGAGTCTAGGACCTTGTTTAGCTTTAAAAACAGATTGGACAAGTACATGAGTAGACCTTCTGCAGTGTTCCTCCATTCTTATGTTCTTATGTGGGATAGCGATGAAGAAGTTTCATGGCAACGGGTTCAGCTATGTTATATATACAGATAAGTGATGATTCCAGGATTCTGCGGTCTACCTACCTGGAGTCTACCTGAAAGGCATTCCGGGGATCGACGTCCCCGCGGCCCGGTCTATGACCAGGCCTCCCGGTGGATCAGGGCCTGATCAACGAGGCTGTTACTACTGGCTGCACGTAGTCCAACGTACGAACCACAGCCCGGCTCATCTGGCACTGACTAGGTATCTTGAAGACAACCAGAGGCCTACTGGTAATGCCCCTTATGGCTGGTGGGAGGCTGTTGAACAGTCTTGGGCCCCGGACACTTATTGCGTTTTCTCTTAGTGTACCAGTGGCGCCCCTACTCTTCATTGGAGGTACGTTGCACCGTCTGCCAAGTCTATTGCTTTCGTATGGCGTGATTTCTGTGTGCATATTAGGGACCAGTCCCTCCAGAATCTTCCAGGTGTAGATTATGATATATATCTCTCTCGCCTGCGCTCCAGTGAATATAAGTCTAGTGCTTCCAGGCGTTCCCAGTAGTTAAGGTGTTTGATGGAACTTATACGTGCAGTAAAGGTTTTCTGTACATTCTCTAGATCTGCAATTTCACCTGCCTTGAATGGAGATGTTATGTACAGCAGTATTCTAGCCTAGAGAGAACAAGTGATTTGAAAAGGATCATAATTGGCTTAGCATCCCTTGTCTTGAATGTTCTCATTATCCATCCTATCAGTTTCCTCGCAGATGTGATAGTGGCATTGTTGTGGTCCTTGAAGGTGAGGTCTTCGGACATTACCACACCCAGGTCTTTCACATTACTTTTCACCTCTATTGTGTGATTAGAATTTGTAGTATACTCAGTCCTAGCTATTATTTCCTCCAGTTTTCCATAACGGTGTAGTTGGAATTTGTCTTCATTGAAGATCATATTGTTCTCTGTAAAGGATGATACAGTGCTATGGTTTACATCTATGTCTATGTCTGATATGAGAATGAGGAACAGGATAGGTGCGAGTACTGTGCCTTGTGGGACAGAGCTCTTCACTATGGCGGTACTGAGTGTTTTCTTCTCTGGCGATAATTCTTGCGTTTCTGTAGTTGATTAAATGGTTGTGTGAATTTCGGTGTTGAACACAGGCATTCTTTAAATCGTCAGATCTGCCTGCGTACTGGTGTTCTAAAATACGTGTTTGGAGGTCTCTGGATGTTTCGCCCACGTATAATTTGCTGCAATCATTACAAGGGATTGTGTATACCCCTGCAGAGGATTGCAGCATGTCCTGTCTATTACTTGAAATGTCCTTGATGGAGGTGGATGTGGAGGTAGATACTTGGAATGAGGTATTGGAAAAGATGTTGGAAACGTGTTTGGCAATGGAGTTGGTGGGGAGGACTATGTATCTCTTCTCGGCAGTGTCTTCTTTGGGTATGTTAAAGATGTTTAATGACCGTCGTCTGCAGTCTCTAATGAAGTGACGAGAATAGTGAAGTTTAGAAAATACTTGTTAAATTAGAGAGCATTCTTCCTCAAGGAACTCATTGCTGCAGATTCTGAGTGCGCGCAGGAAAAATCCCATAATTTCACCACGTTTAGTTTTGGTGTCGTGGTGAGAGTAGAAGAGGAGAAGATCGTGTTGGTTGGTAGTTTTCGATAGACTTTAAAACGAAGTTCAAGGTCAGCTTTGCAGAGAAGAACATCAAGGAAAGGAAGAGTGTTGTCGATTTCTTTTTCTAGTGTGAACTGGATTGATGGCTCGACCTTGTTGAGCTTGTGTTGAAGAATCCTGGAATCATCACTTATCTGTATATCCAGTAACTTCAACCAAAACAACGGCTTCTATAACATAGCTGAACCCCTTGCCAAGAAACGTCTTCATCGTTATCCCACATAAGAACATAAGAATTGAGGAACACTGCAGAAGGTCTACTCATATTCTTTTCCAATCTCTTTTTAAAGCTGCCCAAGGTCCTAGACTCTATCACCCTACTCGGAAGATTGTCACATGCAGGTTCAGATCCAACCTACCCAGCATTCTCCACCTGGATTCATCTTATAAATACCCACGTACCTTTCACCCAGGTTGATCTGTTTGTGTCTTGATAAAGCCCACTGTGTGGGCGAAACGTTGTCAATAAAGAATCACATTATACTTCTTATGTATTTATTTTTCCATTGTGTCGGTATTTTATACCATTTATTTCCGTCCCCTTCTTTCCTTAGGGGTGCAGTGGGTGTCTCAGGGTCTCTTTGCATGACATGAACATTTTAAATCGAGTTGATTCTAGTGGTCATTGACCTCACCGCCCGTTCCCAGACTTACGAGAAATCGGCTCCCGGACAGATGGCCGACGTTCATTTGGCCGACAGACATTTCACTGAACGGACGAAATGGCATTCATCACCTAACCTAACCTAATTTTCCGATCAGTGAAATGTCCGTTCGGCCAAATATCCGTCCGTGAAATATCTGTTGGCCAAGTGTCCGTGTCATCAGTCCGGCCACGGAGAAATCGTAAGAGAACAGACTCGCCAGTTACCAGTAAGAAAACAAAGGGAAAGAAATCGTTCTGCGACTTAGAAGATTTTTTTTTTCATTTACGAAGTTGGACAAGCGAATCTTCCAAGAATATTGTAAATGTTTTTTCCTGGCTGGATAATGATCAGAATAGTGTTAGTATGCGATAAAAATATTAATAATGGGGAACAAAGACACAAAAAATGTGATGGTTATTGTGGAACACAAGTGGTTAGGAGACTGGGAGATACGATAGGCTACAGTGCCTGTAAAATAATGTAAAAACTGATCATTACTTTCATGTGAAGCACAAAGCTTGTTTGCGTCACTCAAAATGTGGTATAGGCGTGATTCCACGCCCGCCAGTCGAGAGTCGAGAGATAGACACGCAACCTAACTGTACTCTGACAGCAGTGACCACAACATAGGAAGACTCGTGTTTGCTATTAACAAGCAAAATGAGTGAAGTGAGACGGGCTTATAAATTTGTTGTGATAAAGTAAATGCGGAAGTCGGTCCAGAAAAACGCGAAAATGAGAGACATCAGCGAACACGACTGATCGAAAGGCATTAAGATACACTAACATACACTGTCGCTGTTTTATAACAGGAATAAAATAGCTTAATTAAAAGCAATGAGAAAGTAAGCAGGTAGCAGAGGTAGATGTGGTAAGCTGAGGTAGAGAGAACAGAATAGTTTGAATAACAAACATAGGAAGAACAGAAGAGGTTGGAGGAACTGGTGTAATAAGCAGAGGTAGGGAGAACAGAATAGTTTGGCAAGCAAAAAGAGCCATGTAATGAGGGGGGGCGTAAATTAAACTGCTGTAATAAAGAGAAGCGGAGACGTAAACTGTGGGTTTTGTTAATACCTGTGAGGATCCTCTAAGGTCATGTGGGCGGAGAAAATAGCGAAGGAACAGCAGCAGTAGCAGTAGCAGTAGCAGTAGCAGCAGCAGCAGCAGCAGCAGCAGCAGCAGCAGCAGCAGCAGCAGCAGCAGCAGCAGCAGCAGCAGCAGTAGTAGCAGCAACTGCATGATACTAAACAGAACTTGGTACTAAACAAAACATAGTAATACACAGAACTTAAAACAGAATAAACAAACTCTTGAATAAAGAAAGTCAAGACTAACAAACATGAATATGCTTCTCCTAAATTTTTTTTTCACTAATGGCATAAAATCAACCACTTAGTGGAGTCAAGGAAGTCAGTCACTCTCGAAATCGACAATAAACAGCACGTCAATTCTTAAATATTTTTCCTTTTTTTTTAATTAAATTAGTGAAGGTTTGGTATTTGTATATACACACCTCGTCAAGAAACTCAGGACTGCAAATTCGGTAAGCTCTTAGGAAAAATACGATGATGATGCCTCTTTTGGTCTTAGTATCTTGACTGGAATAGAAGTATGTAAGATCGTTTTTGTTTGTAGGTTTACGGTAAACTTGAAATCTTAGATTGCTATCTACTTTGTGAATGAGGACGTGTAGGAAAGGTAGCTTGTTATCGGACTCTTCTCTATGTCATGTATATGCATTCTTCTTTCAACAAATCGGCTGTTTCCCACCGAGGCGGGTTGGCCCAAAAAGAAAAACAAAAGCTTCAATTTTTAACTTTAGTAATGTATACAGGATAATGGGTTACTAGCCCCTTGTCCCGGCATTTTAGTCGACTCTTACGACACACATGGCTTATGGAGGAAAAATTCTGTTCCACTTCCCCATGGAGATAAGAGGAAATAGAAAATCCAGAGGGGTTTTATATATATATATATATATATATATATATATATATATATATATATATATATATATATATATATATATATATATATATGCTTGTACATGCATGTGTAGTGTGACCTAAGTGTAAGTAGAAGTAACAAGACGTACCTGAAATCATTTACCAAACTGCAGCAAGCCAGGATTCGACGCCTCAAGAGACAACACAACGTACGTGTCACCTTATCCATTCCACCATCGATCCTATAAACAACATGAGCTTAGCAAACTAGGCATGTTTCATGTTGCGAGGGCACTCGTGGCAGTGGATGCTCAAGGATTAATTTCAGTCTCCTCCTGTTTGAATACCCGCAACAAGCAGACGTGGCTGTTCGTTCTTTAATAAATTTGGTTGATTTATATTTAAATCGAATAAAGTGTTTATTTCGTGTTTCATATGTGTTTACATATTCAAAATACGTATCTCCCTTTCTCATAATATTTCTCAGTACTAGGCCTTATACTTGAGTCTTTGGGGCGTACAATCAAGGAGTTGGTCCCAGATATCACCAGACCTCTGCACGCCACTGCATACAGTATATGTGTATTCACACTCATTTGAGTTCATTTCTGAATTCTTATTAGTTCTTGTTCTTATAGTGTTTCTTTCATCTCGATTGGGAACAGAAGATTGCTTCCTCTTTGGGAATGAGTCTCCAAAACTCGACTAAAATGACTCACGAAATCATAATGACACGATTGCAAACAAACCATACCACGGGTGGGGTTCGAACCCGCTAACTGGCCCAGTGGCTTACGCGACGGTCTGGAGTTTTGAGACCGCGGGTTCGAAACCCACTTGTGGTATGGTTCGACTAAAATGTCGGAAGCAAGGGACAAGTAATCCCTTATTTATAAATTATAAAACCGAAAAAGATGGTAATTATGATTTTCGGTTTTCTTAATTTGTTTTTTAATGTTATTAATAAAAAGAATCTGGATGTCCTAGTTCTAAACAAAGGTAATGGGGATGGGAAAATTTCAGAGGGTAAGAGTAAATTACTCAGCCCTAACTGAGAGAAGAGACAGTATGTCCACATTATGTTCTGCTGATGCAGACGCATCACAGAAATCCTGTCTATAAGGTCTTCATATTGAAAGCTTCATAGCTCAGCGGTGAATCACTGGTACATGCCAGGTCGGTGCGCATCTCGTCCATTCTTCTATTTACTGACAGCAGATAGTCTCATGTTGTGTTTATGAATTACATGTCTTAAAGGGGTGTGGAAACGGATGCAGTGTGAAATCTGGTCCTGTGAGAAAAGACAGTGGGGTTCCAATTGGTACTGGTGATACAATCTGCTTGCTTTTATGTGAAGGAAAGCTTATTTTGACTGCTGAAAAATGAGAAGAGTGTTACTATTAGGAGAGAAAGAGCCAGGGTTTACTCCAGCTGCTGGGCGTTTTGGGGCTCACGATTTTATTCGCATGAACAGCACATCATGACTCGGTCTGTCTAGACACTAATGGTCGAGATAGTAAACCACCGGAGCCGTTAGCTGTATGTATATATATATATATATATATATATATATATATATATATATATATATATATATATATATATATATATATATATATAAAACATAGGCCGTTTCCTACCAAAGGAAGGGTAGCACAACAAAGAAAAACTTTCATCATCACTCACTCCATCACTATCTTGCCAGAGGCGTGCTTAAACTATAGCTACAAGTCCGGCCTGCCGGTTTCCCTGAAACCCTTCATAAATGTTACCTTGCTTACACTCCAACACCACGTCAAGTCCTAAAAACCATTTGTCTCCATTCGCTCCTATCTAACACGCTCACGCACGCTTGCTGGAAGTCCAAGCCCCTCTCACACAAAACCTCCTTTAACCCCTCCCTCCAACCTTTTCTAGGCCGACCCCTACCCCGCCTTCCCTCCACTACAGATTTATACACTCTCGAAGTCATTCTATTTCGTTCCAGCCTCTCTACATGTCCAAACCATCCTCAGCCCTCTGGATAACAGTTTTGGTAATCCCACACCTCTTAATCTCCAAACTACCGATTCTCAGCACTATATTCACACCACACATTGACCTCAGACATGAGATCTCCACTGCCTCCAGCCTTTTCCTTGTTGCAACATTCACAACCCATGTCTCACACCCATACAAGAGTGTTGGTATAACTATACTCTATTACATTCCCCTCTTTGCTTTCATGGATAAAGTTTTCTGTCTCCACAAGCTCCTCAGTGCACCAAATCCCCTTTTTTCTCTCATCAATTCTATGATTTACCTCATCTTTCATAGACCCATCCGCTGACACATCCACTCCCAAATATCTGAACACATTCACCTCCTCCATACTCTCTCTCCCTCCAATCTTATATCCAATCTTTCGTCACCTAATTTTTTTATCCTCATCACCTTACTCTTTCCTATATTCACTTTTAATTTTCTTCTTTTACATACCCTACCAAGATCATCCACGAACCTCTGCAACTTCTCTTCAGAATCTCCCAAAAGAACAGTTTCATCAGCAAAAAGCAACTGTGACAACTCCCACCTTGTGTTAGATTCTTTATCTTTTAACCCCACACCTCTTGCCAACAGCCGAGCATTCACTTCTCTTTCAACCCCATCTATATATATATATATATATATATATATATATATATATAATGTGAGTAGTCACGAAAGCGCTTGGAATTCCTCTATTTTTTCATAGTGGTTGTCTTGCATATTTTGATATCACCTGATTACTGTGATCTTTTTGCATATATATGTGTGTGTGTGTGTGTGTGTGTGTCACACACATACACACACGAGGCGTGCTGGCAACTGTGTATATAGCAGTTGTGTCAGGTTGCAGAACTGGTGGAGTGCAGTGGCTTGTATATATACCATAAAAGTTATTATTGTCCCTCCCTCTAACCCCCTACCGCAGAACCCCTACAACAAATTTTCGAACCACTGAAAAACATACCGTGTTCAAATAAAACCTTTGAAGCATCAAAATTGCTTCCCCTCGCCCCCCACACAAAAATATCCGACACCGGAAAGGTTGAAAATGCTTGAAAAATACCACAAGTGTCCCGTAACGATGCTAACAGTTCACCCAAAATCAAATACGGATAAAAATCATTCAGTAAAAAGCCAAACACAGGCAACAAAAAAAAAACATTTGGGAGACGGAGGTGACGCAGACACAAAATTTACCTCTGTCAGCGTCGATGTAAATTTATTGTTGAAGTGATATTTTTAACAATGGTTTTAGTGATCTGTACTTGGCATGGGGACCCGAAAAATAAGAAACACTTTCATCATCATTTACTCCATCACTGTTTTGCCAGAGGCGAGTCTACACAACAGTTATAAAACTGCTACATATCCACACCCCTCCTTTAGAGTGCAAGCACTGTAGTTCATACCTCCAGGACTGAAGTCAGTCTTGCTGGTTTCCCTGAATCCCTTCATGAATGTTACTTTGCTCACATTCCCACAGCACGTCAACTCATAAAAACCATTTGTCTCCACTCCCTCCTATCTAACACGCTCACGCACGCCTGCTGGAAGCCCAAGCCCATCACACACAAAACCTCCTTTATCCCCTCCCTCCAACCTTTAAAAGGACGACCCCTACCCCACCTTACTTCCACTACAGATTTATTCACTCTCCAAGTCATTCTCTTTTGTTCCTTCCTCTCTAAATGTCTGAACCACCTCAACAACCCCTCGTCAACCCTCTAGATAATACTTTTAGTAACCTCGCACCTCCTCTAAACTTCCAGACTATGGATTCTCTGCATTATATTCACACCGCTCATTGCCGTCAGACACGACATATCCAGTGCAGACTCCTCAGTGCACCATTCACCTTTTTTCTCTCATCATTTCTATGATTCACCTCTTCTTTCATAGACCCATCTGCTGACAAGTCCACTCCGAAATATCTGAACACATTCACTTCCTCCATACTCCCTCCCTCCAATCTGATATCCAATCATTCATTACGTATTTTTTTGTTATTCTCATGACTTTAAGCTTTCCTATGTTCACTTTTTCTTTCCTTCTTTTACATACCCTACCAAACTCGTCCATCAACCTCTGCAACTTCTCTTCAAAATCTCCTAAAAGCACAGTGTCATCAGGATAAAGCAATTGTGTGACAGCTTCCACTTTGTGTTAGATTCTTTATTATTTAATTCCTCACATCTTGCCAACACCCGAGCATTCTCCTCTCTTTCAACCCCATCCACAAAATATATTGAACAACCATGGTGACATCATCCATACCTGTCTAAGGCCTACTTTTACAGGGAAATAATCTCCCTCTCTCCTATATAATCTCTAATCTGAGTCTCACTATCCTCCTAAAAACTCTTCACTGTTTTCAGTAACTTACCTCTTATTCCATAAATTTGCAACCTCTGTCACATTGCACCCTATCCACCCTATCATATGTTTTTTTTAAATCCACAGATGCCACAAAAACCTCTTTACCCTTATGTAAATACTTTTCGCCTGTTTCACTGCAAACACTTGGTGTACACATCCCCTACCCTTTCTAAAACCTCCTTGGTTATCTGCGATCCTGCACTCCATCTTACTCTTAATTCTTTCAACAATAACTCTACAATACACTTTACCAGGTATACTCAGCAGGGTTATTCCCCTATAATTTTTACACTCTCTTTTGTTCCCTTTGCTTTTATGCTAGGGAACTATGCACGCTTTCTGGCAATCCATAGGCATCTTACCCTCTTCCATACATTTATTAAATAAAATCACTTACCACTCCAAAACTATATCCCACCTGCTTTTAACATTTATGTCTTTATCCCATAAATCACAGCTGCTTTATCTCCTTTTATTCTACCCACTGCCTCTCGCACTTCCCCCACGCTCACAACTGGCTCGTCCTCTCTTCTATTAGATGTTATACCTCCCTGCCCAATGCACGAAACCACAGCTTCCCTATCTTCATCAACATTAAATAGTTCCTCGAAATCTTCCCTCCATCTTCCCAGTACCTTTAACTCTCCATCTAATAACTCTCCTCTCCTATTTTTAACTGTCAAATGCTTTCGTTCCCTAGGCTTTCTCAACTCATTAATCTCACTCCAAAACTTTTTCTTATTCTTAACAAAATTTGTTGAAAGCATCTCACCCACTCTCTCAATTGATCTCCTTTTACATTCTTTCACCATTTTCTTAACCTCTCTTTTTCTTTCAATATACTCCTCACTCCTTGTATCACTTCTACTTCGTAAAAACTCATATGTTATTTTTTCTTTCTTACCTCATCATTCCACCAATCACTCTTCTTCCCTCCCTCACCCACTTTTCTGTAATCACAAACTTCTGCCATTAATTTCGATAGCCCATCTTTCTTCCAGTAGGTGTTTATATCTTACTCTAACTGCCTCCTCCTTTAGTTTATAAACCTTCACCGCTCTCTATTCTTTGCTGATTCCATTCTACTTGTATCCCATTTACCTTTTACTCACACTGTAGCTACAACTAAAAAATTGTGAGGGAAAAGTCCATAGATAGGAGTGATGAAAGTGTGAAGGTATGTAGAGTGATGGTTGAGTGGTAGTTTGCTGGTTAAGGTGGGGTGAGTGTCTCGCTGCTGCTATACCCCCCCCTTTTTCACCCGACTATCGGTTGAAATCACTTGACTGACCACGATCGACCCCACTGTAAGTACTTCACGGCTGCTCGTATCTTCATTATTTCATGTGTAAGAGCTTCACTCTTTAATTATTTTTGAGTTTCACTCATGTTTAAAAACATTCACTTCTATGTCCTGCCTTGGTTTGGAAGAGTTAATTATTTCGGTTTGCCATTTCTTTAAAGGCCTTATGCCTACTATGTAAATTAGTGCTAGAGTGGTGAGTAATTATTGTGGTTTCCTTCACAGTCCTCTGTGTCCGCTCGGATCATCGGATTCAAGGCTGAGTGGGGGGCCGGCGTACTCACCAATTGAGAAACAGAGCAACGAACACGATTTCTGCATTACCACCAGTAGTACTTCAGGACAATAGAAACATCAGGCAACTGGACGTCACTAGGACTCAACTTTCCACTGAGTCCCTTACATCATATGTGACATTGTAACAGTTTTGGAAGACTGTTGGATTTGTGGTAAAACTAGAAACAACAACAACAACAACAACAACACCACTACTACCACCACCACGGAGTTCTCTCTTAAGATTCATTGCTTCAGTGATACGTCGACAGCTGTAAATATTTAGCTTTGAATCATATACTACATTGTTTTTTGTTTTCATTTTTCATTTAATATATTTTCGTATTTATTATTTCAATTGCATTCTATTAAAATAAAGTGTTTTTTTCTTGTTATTAGTCTTTTTCTATTATTCTTTTCCTGAGAAGATTGGCGACAACCTTCACAAAAATGATCTGATATATCTGTGGCCTTTCTATAAACATGCACATTCTGAAGTCTACCCATAAGTTTTTTATCTACAAATACAAGTATGAGTGCAAATATGAGTAGTGTGTTGTTTTTTTTTGGGGGGGGGGTTGAAGAGAGTTGGGATAGTTTTAAAAATGCAGTATTAGAATGTGGGGTGCAGGAGGAAAGAGGAGTGAGTGGTGGAATGAAGAAGTAAAGGGTGTGATAAAAGAGAAAAAGGTAGCTTATGAGAGGTTTTTACAAAACATAAGTGTTAATAGAAGAGCAGAGTATATGGAGAGTAAAAGAAAGGTGAAGAGAGTGCAAAAGAAGAGCGGATGAAAGATGGGAGAGGCTCTGTCAAGAAATTTTGCTGAAAACAAGAAAAAAATTTGGAGTGAGATAAACAAGGTAAGAAAGCCTAGGGAACAAATGGATTTGTCAGTTAAAAACAGAGTAGGGGAGTTAGTAGATGTGGAGCTGGAGGTATTGGGTAGATGGCGGGAATATTTTGAGGAACTTTTAAATGTCGATGAAAAAAGGGAGGCGGTAATTTCATGTACTGGCCAGGGAGGTACAACATCGTTTAGGAGTAAAGAAGAGCAGGATGTGAGTGTGGGGGAGGTGCGTGAGGCATTACGTAGAATGAAAGGGGGTAAAGCAGCTGGAACTGACGGGATAATGACGCCAATGTTAAAAGCAGGGGAGGATATAGTGTTGGAGTGGTTGGTATTGTTGTTTAATTAATGGCTGATAGCATGTATAGTTCCTTATATAAAGGGAAGGGGGATAAAAGAGATTGTAAGAATTATAGGGGAATAAGTTTACTGAGTATACCAGGTAAAGTGTATGGCAGGGTTATTATTGAAAGAATTAGAGGTAAGACAGAGAGTAGGATTGCAGATGAGCAAGGAGGCTTTAGAGTGGGTAGGGGATGTGTAGATCAAGTGTTTACATTGAAGCATATATGTGAACAGTATGTATTTAGATAAAGGTAGGGAAGTTTTCATTACATTTATGGATTTAGAAAAGGCATATGATAGAGTGGATAGGGGAGCAATGTGGCAAATGTTGCAAGTGTATGGAATGGGTAGTAAGTTACTGAATGCTGTAAAGAGTTTTTATGAGGATAGTGAGGCTCAGGTTAGGGTGTGTAGGAGAGAGGCAGATTACTTCCCGGTAAAAGTAGGTCTTTGACAGTGATGTGTAATGTCACCATGGTTGTTTAATATATTTATAGATGGGGTTGTAAAAGAAGTAAATGCTAGGGTGTTGGGAAGAGGGGTGGGATTAAATTATGGGGAATTAAATACAAAATGGGAGTTGACACAGTTACTTTTTGCTGATGATACGGTGCTTATGGGAGATTCTAAAGAAAAGTTGCATAGGTTAGTAGACGAGTTTGGGAGGGTGTGCAAACGTAGAAAGTTGAAAGTGAACATAGATAAGAGTAAGGTGATGAGGGTATCAAACGATTTAAATAAAGAAAAAATTAGATATCACATTGGAGAGAGGAATTATGGAAGAAGTGAATGTTTTCAGATATTTGGGAGTTGACTTCTCAGCGGATGGGTTTATGAAGGATGAGGTTAACTATAGAATTGATGAAGGAAAAAAGGTGAGAGGTGCGTTGAAGTGTCTGTGGAGCCAAAAATGTTATCCATGGAGGCAAAGAAGGGAATGTACGAAAGTTTAGTGGTACAAACACTCTTATATGGGTGTGAAGCATGGGTTGCAAATGCTGCAGCGAGGAGGAGGCTGGAGTCAGTGGAGATGTCCTGTCTAAGGGCAATGTTTGGTGTAAATATTATGCAGAAAATTCGGAGTGTGGAAATTAGGAGGAGGTGTGGAGTTACTTTAAAGTATTAGTCAGAGGGCTGAAGAGGGGTTGTTGAGGTGGTTTGGTCATTTAGAGAGAATGGATCAAAGTAGAATGACTTGGAGAGCGTATAAATCTGTAGGGGAAGGAAGGCAGGGTAGGGGGTCGTCCTCGAAAAGGTTGGAGGGAGGGGGTGAAGGAGGTTTTGTGGGCGAGGGGCTTGGACTTCTAGCAAGTATGTGTGAGTGTGTTAGATTGGAGTGAATGGAGACGACTGGTATTAGGGACCTGACGAGCTGTTGGAGTGTGAGCAGGGTAACATTTTGTGAAGGGATTCAGGGAAATCAGTTAATTGATTTAGTTGGACTTGAGTCCTGGAAATGGGAAGTACAATGCCTGCACTTTAAAGGAGGGGTCTGGGATAGTGACTGCTGGGAGGGACTTATTCTCAGCTGTCGTATCTGAGCTCCTCTGCAAAGACAGTGATTATGTAGGAGTGAGGTGAAAGTGTTGAATGATGATGCAAGTATTTTCTTTTTTGGGGATTTCCTTTCTTTTTGGGTCACCCTGCCTCGGTGGGAGACGGCCGACTTGTTAAAAAAAAAAATAGTTCAGGAAACTACTGCCATTGCTCCCTATATCATATCTTGTATATTTATTCATCTTTTTTTTCTTAAAATATGTGTTGCCTATTACCAAACCCCTTGCTATAAAATGTTGTCAAAGGCCACCTTTATAAATATCTTTTAAAAATACAACAGCGAAACAGCGAGAGAGAGAGAGAGAGAGAGAGAGAGAGAACGAGAGAGAACGAGAGAGAGAGAGAGAGAGAGAGAGAGAGAGAGAGGAGAGAGAGAGAGAGAGGATATTTTTTAACTTAAAATGCTGTTAAAAAAACATTAGGTTAGACGTATGCCATCTTCAGATATTCACTGCAGTCAAGTTTCTGACAGTAAATTATTTAAGCATGTTTGCACTACCTGTCTTGTGTCTATTTCAGCGTTTAACATAATTTTATTTCAACATTTTGCAACCACTTTCGTCCTCCACTTTCAAAGGCAGCAACACTCAACACTGCTAGCATGATAGCGTCCTTCAAGTGGACGTGGTGTGAGGTGTCCTCTGAGAGTCTATCGTCTTTGTGCCTACATATTTATCTTTTGTATTGTTATTATATTAAGAAGTCGGTCACCCAAAAACAAAGTCAAGGAGTGAATTTTGAATTAATAGAGCATAATGTTTGATTAGGACGAGGAGAGGAAAGCTACAGTTGTTTGAATCAAGAACCCTTCACCGACGTCCAGCACCTCCCTTCAAGGTACTAATTTCATGAACAAAAAAGAATTCTTATGATTCGATGTAGTTCATAAATATAGTATATATAATTTAGTTAATATGAATGATACAAATTTTTCTACCTTCAAGCGGACTCATTAAATCCGTAAAGGTCATACAGCGCTTGGGGAACAGGAGACAGACAGGTTCGTTCTACTAGGAACATGAATTAAGCAGTGTGCCAGGCTAGCAAAAATCATTTCATAATAATGAAATGTTAGATGTGTGGAAGACAGCAAACGCAATCTCAGTATTTAAACGGAAGAGTCAGGTAGCATTTAACTGTGGGACATTATCACTGACATGCATGCTGTGTAATGTAATTGAGAAGAAATTAAAAAAAAAAAATGTTGCAAACCTCATATTCTTGGAATGCATGGAGGCATTAACCATTACCAAACGAGAGACCTAGACAAATGCTGAGAAGAAAGCTCCACAAGCATCAAGGAATACCTAACAGCAGAACACAAAGAGAGATTGATAGAGAAGATGCATGGTAACTGGCAATTTTAACAGGATGGTATCCACTATATGGATGCTTACGTGTTTTTTCTATACACACACACACACACACACTCACACATACGCACTGCAATGGATCAGGGAATACCTGTCAGGAAGACATCAGCGAGTCATGGTACGTGGCGAGGTGTCAAGAGTGGGCGCCTGTAACGAGCGGGGTTCCACAAAGGTCAGTCCTAGGACCGGTGCTGACTGAAGGAATAGACTCCGAAGTGTCCCAGTTTGCAGATGATGAGAAGTTGATAAAACGAATTCAATCGGACGAGGACCAGGCAGAACTACAAAGGGATATGGACAGGCTGCAGGCCTGGTCCAGCAATTGCCTCCTGGAGTTCAACCCCACCAAGTGCAAAGTCAAGAAGATTGGGGAAGGGCAAAGAAGACCGCAGACGGAGTACAGACTAGGGGGGCCAGAGACTACAAACCTCACTCAAGGAAAAGGATCCTGGGATGAGTATAACATCGGACACATCTCCTGAGGCGCACATCAACCAAATAACTGTTGCAGCATACTGGCTCCTAGCAAAAATAAGAACAGTATTCCGACATCTTAATAAGAATTCGTTCAGGACCCTGTACACTGTGTACATTAGGCCCATATTGGAGTATGCAGCACCAGTTTGGAACTCACACCTAACCAAGCACGTAAGGAAACTAGAGACAGTGCAAATATTTGCAACAAGATTAGTCCCGGAGCTAAGGGGTATGTCCTACGAGAAGAGGTTAAGGGAAATCGACCTGACGACACTGGAGGACAGGAGAGATGGGGTGGGGGTGATATTATAATAACATATAAAATACTGAGAGGAATTAACAAGGTGGACAGAGACAGGATGTTCCAGAGATGGGACACAGCAACAAGGGGTCACAGTTGGAAGTTGAAGACTCAGATGAATCACAGGGATGTTAGGAAGTATTTCTTCAGTCTCAGAGTTGTCAGGAAGTGGAATAGTCTGGGAAGTGATGTAGTGGAGGCAGGATCCATACATAGCTTTAAGAAAAGGTATGATAAAGCTCATGTAGCAGGAAGATTGACCTAGTAGCGACCAGTGAAGAGGCGGGGCCAGGAGCTATGACTCGACCCCTGCAAATACAAATAGGTGAGTACACACACACACACACGCACATTCCTCAGTAACCTAGAGGAACATGAGGGGAAAAGGAACCTGGACAAAATGTTAGAAGTGATGGAAAACGTCATGTGTAAATACGTCAGGGACACAACCTGGGAGACAGAAGGTAACGAACTAAAGAATCTGAACCTTGTGTTCACCCTAAGTGACTGATGAACGGAGCACCGAGTATGAGAGACCTCTTGGGGTTAGCGATCTTGCAGTGATGAGGTTCGATTACCTTGTGAAAGTGAATGTGGTAAGGAATACAGAGTGTGAAGGAGAAGACAAACCTTTCTGCAAAAGAGGAGACAATTCTTATGCAGAGTGTCATAAGAAAGGGAGTTAGAGGGAAAGACAGCAGATATGATGAAGTATGTAGTGGGAAGGGGCCAGGAGGCAGAGGAGATATTCATATCCTGGAGCAGAAGCAGCACAAGCAGAACCTGAATGAACTCATGGTTCTCCCAGTGGTTCAAGAAGGCAAAAGCAAAAGCATGGAAGCAAATAAAGCCAGAAAATACGGAATGGGTATATTGTATATACTGGGATTACAAAAAGGCATTTGATATTGTAAACCACAAGAGAATGGCACAACAGCTTTAGGAGCAGTCGGGAATTACAGGGAAACATTTCACTGGATCAAGGTATATTTACGGGGAAGGAAGGAACAAGTTATGTTAGAGAGGGGTTTCTGAATGGTCGAGAGTGACAAGTGGGGTTCCACAAAGAATAGAACTTGGACAAGTACTGTTGTTTGTGTATATTAACGACATGACAGAGGAAATAGAATCATAGGTGTTCTTGTTCGCAGATGTTAAACTAATAAGGCGACTGCAAAAAAAAGTAGACCAGAAAAGATTATAAATGGATCTGAACAAGCTGCAGGAGTGGTGTGACAAATGGCTACTGAAGGTCAGAGACGTCTGAAAACAGTTTATAGTCTCGGGGGACAAAGACTGCAAACCTTTCTGAAAGAGAAGGACCTCTGCGTGAACACAGTTCCAAACACACATCGACCGAAAAAAAAAAATGCTGCAGCAAACGCGAGACTGGCAAATTTCAGGGTAGCTTTCAGGAACATCAACAAGAAGGTATTGACGACATATTCATGCTGTGAATGCCAGACCCATCTTGGAGTATTCAGCGCTAGTATGGAACCCACATCGGGTTAAGCATGTACAGCAGCTGGAAAAACTGCAAAAATTCAAAAGTTTGCAACGAAACTAGTCCCAGAGTTGAAGGATATGACAATCCCACACCCCTTTCCCCTACACACCCTGAGTAAACCTAATAGCGACCAGGTAAGAGGCGAAGCCAGGAGCTGAGACTCGACCCATGCAACCACATATAAATATGTATAGTGAGTACATACAATCAGACGAGTTGTGAAAGCCGAGTTGTGAAAGCTGAGTTGTGAAAGCCGAGTTGTAAAAGCTATACATGTTTCCGAATGAAGAGGAAATATCTACAACTAAAGTGTGAAAATGTTAGAACAACATATATGTCGAGCTGGATCCCACGTTCAGGGAGGATTGACTTGCAACTATTCTAAGCGAGTACACTCGGCTATAATAATTTAAACCCATAATGTTTGCCTAGTCTCAAATATTGACATTCCTGGCCAGAATCACACAATATATTTCAACTACACGACTGGAATCACTTAATAAATTTCGTATTTGTACCTCATACTGCAGTGGTTAACGGTCACTACTGACAATGGAGAGGATATTGGATCAAACCCCATACCAGGTGGGACGTGTGGGTACGTCTCCTATTACTGCTACCTGTGTAACCTAGCAGTCAATAGATTGCAAGGATATAGTTGATTACTGTAGGTCACATCCTATGTCAAGGCTGAAGCCACACTGATTGTCTTTCTGGAGCAATTCTTGCTATATAACTCCCCTTGCCTTCATTCACTCAACTAGATTTTAATGAACTTTCCTTAGATCAAACCGTGTTGCTTCCCATTTCCCCAGGCGATATATGACCTATTGATTTAGAGCTCCTCCGTGAATTTAATAATAATAATAATAATAATATTAGTAGTAGTAGTAGTAGTAATAATAATAACAATTACAATAATAATAAAAATAATAATAATAATAATAATAATATAAGTAATAATAATAAAATTAATAATAATCCTAGGGGATTATTATTATCATTATTATTATTATTAACCCGAAGAGACTTCTTGCTAGCAAAACTCGAATATTCCGGCAGAATCACTCTAACTCTTAAGATGAACTAGAATAACTTAATACACATCAGCTATTCGATTAGATGTACACAGTTAATTTTATTCCTTCTAGAAATATACAACTGTGATTAACAGCTGTATATTTCTTGAATTGGATTTAATAAGGCATTTATATCCCTTCAGTAACTGCAATTTCTCCCAAATTTAGCCCCATCCAAAACGTCAAAGATTTACTTCATCCTAGAAAAAAAAAACAGTGTGCTTCTGTACATCCACATGGTTGTATCTACGTCGGGAAACATCTAACTTGGTGATGCCCACTAACTCTCACTTGTATCAGTTATATTATTTTGGAGTAGAAATTTCACCTCGTTCTACATGAACGTCTTAGGAATCACAGAGTAAACAGCCTGTTAAAATAGCTCAGCATCCCTGACATTCGCACTATGAGGGCTCAAACTGCTCATTCTATTTGAGTCCCCAAACAACTGAATAAGTTAAAATAAGCTGAACCAACTGATTAACCGTTTCCATATTGAAGCCAGACATGCAAGTGGTAGGATCCTCTGTAACCTTAGACTCACAGAGATGTACGTCTGTGGTTACGTCTACATTGTCATTCAACAGTAGATTACCTACCACTGCTACACTTTGAAAACCAGATCCAGGGAGGTGTACAGTCTCCTCAAGGTATTTTAATCCTGTCCTTAGCCACTCCCTTATAAGGCCAACGGTAGTTTCTCAGAATGGTATTTCCAGGAACCGAATAAACAGTAAACACGTCATCAATCTTCAGAGTATGAGGAACAATCTCAAAGACAAATTGTTGCTTCATCGTTTACTGGGAATTTAAGTTTTTTTTCCTGCCACCCTTCTCATAATACCCGACCGGTCCCTCCAATAAACATGTTCAGTGGAAGAAAGTGGGAAGGGGTGTACAAAGCATAATAAGCGTCACCACTAAGGCACTGCTCCGTTAAAAAAAAAAAAATCCCCCACCCTACCTGGTGACCATAAGCCAATTGAATGGGACTGTAACACAAGGATTCATGAACGCTTTGTCGAATGGCAAAAAATATAAAGGATTCTGTCATTGGAGTCCGCTAGTACTGGGTATTACCTGCGCTGTATAGCTTAGCGAATTTCATTGATTGTTTCCACTACACTCAGTGACTCGGGATGCTATGTAGTAGAAGCTTTAGTTTTATATTTTAAATTCATCTAAAGCTATTTAAAAATGCATTCATGTAAAGTTGAAGACATTATAAGTCTGTATTTTCCTTGGGATGGCGTCCTTGTAAAAAAGAATATCCAGTGCCCTCAAAGCCACAAGGGTAAAAATTTTACCCGGGTACCCGGTGAAGGAACAATTTGGCACTAGTAAAAATTATATGTACTTCGCTTGTTGTTGCTCGTTCCGAGAAAGCCATCTCCGTATTGCATTATTGCACGCCCATGTACGTTAATGAACGCGAAAATACGGCATCAGTGTTAGTGTTGATGATTTGAAGCGAATCAGGACATACAGAGGAAATATGCAGAATTAAACTAATTCAAGTCTTCCTCTTACAAACACTATTTTAAAGCCAGACTGAAACGGCATTAATTCTCTCATTATCTCAAAAGTATCAATACCCAAAAATACAAGTTTTCATCGTTGAAGTATGAGGCACCCAAAAACTATAGCACACAAATCAGTTTCAGTTTTGCCATTTATTTTTCCATAAAAACGACAAAGGCCAAAACAAATCCAAACTTTTATCTAAGTAAGATTAACAAGCGATTAAGGTTTAAATAAGCATGCATGGAAGTAATTAAGCTCAATAAAAATTTTGGATACATAACGAATTTTTTTTTACCATGGTCTTTAGGTTACTCAGATGGTATGTCCTGACGACATATTTACATGAAAAAAAAAATCTCAAGGATATAATATATGAACATGTACAATACTGGGGAAGGTTACTGTGAAAAACTGAACCTTGAATTAGCCATTAATTTCTCGGAAGGCTTATTGCCAACTGAAGGTTCAGAGCCACAGTCTCAAAAGGACGTCCGAGGTACCACAGACATAATATCAGTGAGCAACTGCTAAAGTAAATATATAGAAGAGATTCACATTCTCACTTATCCCATAATGGGGTTAAACAAGAAATCCAAAAGTTCTTCTTCTTTTTTTTCTTCTTCTTCTTCTTCTTATTATTATTATTATTATTATTATTATAAATATCAATATATTATAATTGGTATTTTTAAAAATTTAATTAAGATTATTTTTTAATTATTTTTACGATTATTATTCCCTGCACAATTATCATCACATCTGGTCACACGCCCATCACTGCACGCCCACACCTGGTCACACGTCCATCACCCTGGTCACACGTCCATCACCCTGGTCACACGTCCATCACCCTGGTCACACGTCCATCACCCTGGAGTCCATCACCTGGTCTCCATCACCCTGGTCACACGTCCATCACCCTGGTCACACGTCCATCACCCTGGTCACACGTCCATCACCCTGGTCACACGTCCATCACCCTGGTCAGTAACATCTACACGTCACATCAAAATCACAACACAACATAGTGTACTACACTAGTGCAATATACACTAACATGTACACATCACAACATAATATAGTATGGGATATATTACCAGGGAACAGTCCTGGCCAGCTGCACCAACAACAACGAAACTCTTTTTAGACAAATGATTGAGTCACGCGATATTTTGTTTTGTTTTGTATTTAGTATTTGTTGGTGCATGTTTTGTCTGTTACTATAAATAAAGTGAAAAAAGGAAGATATTAAAAAGTGAGTAACGATAAATATTTATTTAATTGCATAACAATTAGCTCTGTCTACTCCTTAACTTTCACAAGATCACTTCACTTTTTCACATCTTTCGTTGTCGATGTCTTCAAAGTGATGTGAGTCATCATTTTCTCTATTCTTTATTAAGAATTTTATATAAAAAAAAAAGATGTGGCCATCATAAATTTTCTGTTCAACTTTCATTGCATATGAGACTGTAAATAAATAAATAAAAAACAAATATATATATACATATAATATATATATATATATATATATATATATATATATATATATATATATATATATATATATATATATATATATATATATATCTATAAAATTTAGATTTAGATTTAGATTTATATTTTTTATTTATCTGTAAAGGATACAATGTGTGGTTTACATTTATAAGACAATAATTACAAAATTGGCAATTAGCATGCCTAGCATGCCTGGGCATACTAGGCATCTTGGGCAGAATACTAATACTATATTACAAATTACAAATGAATACAAATTTCAAATGATTAAATAGATTTGCAATAGTGAGGTAGTTCAGAATATTTAGATAGTAAAATTAATAATGAGAATGGTTTCGTCTTGGCATGTTACATAGTTTCTATTAAAGCTCCTTTATTGGAGTATATCAGGCAAACTTAAGACTAGTATGAGATTTATTAGACAATAGCTATATTCGGGATTTTGTGTTTACTGTCCTTTGGGTCAGTGTTGGTGTAGATGAGGAGGATGTGTGTGTGTGTGTGTGTGTGTGTGTGTGTGTGTGTGTGTGTGTGTGTGTGTGTGTGTGTGTGTGTGTGTGTGTGTGTGTGTGTGTGTGTGTGTGTGTGTGTGTGTGCGTGAATCGGTGGTTTACATGTATTTAGGTGATAGTGGGGTGTGTTAGTGAGATAAGATGTTTTTTGATGATAGTGTTGAAAATGGTGGCTGAGTCTGCAGTTCTGGAGTTTTCAGGTAGGGAGTTCCAGATTTTAGGCCCTTTAATGTACATTGAACGTTTGTATAGATTTAGCCGGACACGTGGAATGTCATAAAGATTTTTGTGTCTGGTATTGTGCCTATGGGTCCTGTCACAACTATCAAGAAAGCGTTTTAGTTCGGGGTTAATATTGGAATTTATGGTTCTGTACATGTAGGTTGCACAGTAGTAAGTGTGGATGTCCTGAACAGTGAGTAAATTTAGGTCTTTGAAGAGTGGGGGGCGGTTGCCTGGGATGGGATTGGATTGCGTGATAATTCTCACTGCGGCTTTTTGTTGAGTTAATATTGGTTTTAAGTGGGTTGTTGATGTTGATCCCAAGCACATATGGCATATGTGAGGTAGGGGTAGAGGAGTGAATAGTATAGTGTGAGTAGAGCTGATTGCGGTACATAGTAACGTATCTTAGAGAGGATCCCAACCGTTTTGGATACTTTTTTGCTATGTGTTTGATATGGGTGCTGAAATTCAGGATGTTCTCAAGGTGTAGGCCCAGGAATTTGTCCTCATTGTGTTTAGCAATAAGAGTGTTGTCAATCATTATGTTCAGTTGTGCAACACCTGTTCTGTTACCAAACATAATGTAGAAGGTTTTGTCAGTGTTAAGTGTAAGTTTGTTGGCTGTCATCCAGGTTGATATTTTTAGTAGCTCTTCATTAACAATGGTGTTGAGTGAGGCAAGATTTGGGTGGGAGATGACATAAGTCGTATCATCAGGAAAGATAATCGGTTTCAGATGTTGGGATACGTTGGGAAGATCATTGATGTATAGGAGGAAGAGCAGGGGACCAAGGACACTTCCCTGTGGCACTCCAGTATCAAGTGGTAGTGTAGATGAGGTTGTGTCTTTAATGGTGACGTATTGATACCTGTTAGTAAGATAGGATTTGAAATATATAAGCGCGTGGCCTCTTATACCGTAATGGTCAAGTTTTTGGAGTAGGATGCCGTGGTCTACTGTATCAAAAGCTTTCCTTAGGTCAATAAAGAGTCCTAACGGATATTCCTTATTTTCCAGCGCTGTGTAAAGTAGGTCCAGCATTTTTACAATTGCATCGTTTATGCTTTTGTTTTTTCTAAAGCCAAATTGGCAGGGGTTGAGTATGCTTTGTACTGTAATAAACGAATATAATCTCTTGTACACGAGTTTGGGTAGAATGAAAGGGGGTAAGGCAGCTGGGATTGATGGGATAAAGATAGAAATGTTAAAAGCAGGTGGGGATATAGTTTTGGAGTGGTTTGGTGCTAAAATTTAATAAATGTATGGAAGAGGGTAAGGTACCTAGGGATTGGCAGAGAGCATGCATAGTTCCTTTGTATAAAAGCAAAGACGACAAAAGAGAGTGCAAAAAATATAAGGGAATAAGTCTGTTGAGTATACCTGGTAAAGTGTATGGTCGAGTTATTATTGAAAGAATTATAAGCAAGACGGAGAGTATGATAAAAGACGAACAAGGAGGTTTTAGGAAAGGTAGGGGGTGTGTAGACCAAGTGTTTACAGTGCAACATATAGCTGAACAGTATTTAGATAAGGGTAAAGAGGTTTTTGTGGCATTTATGGATTTCGAAAAGGCGTATGACAGGGTGGATAGGGGGGCAATGTGGCAGATGTTGCAGGTGTATGGAATAGGAGGTAGGTTACTGAAAGCAGTGAAGAGTTTATACGAGGATAGTGAGGCTCAGGTTAGAGTATGTAGGAGAGAGGGAGATTATTTCCCAGTAAAAGTAGGCCTTAGACAAGGATGTGTGATGTCACCATGGCTGTTCAATATATTTATAGATGGGGTTGTAAGAGAAGTGAATGCGCGGGTGTTGGCAAGAGGTGTGGGGTTAAAAGATAAAGAATCTAACACAAAGTGCGAGTTGTCACAGCTGCTTTTTGCTGATGACACTGTGCTTTTGGGAGATTCTGAAGAGAAGTTGCAGAGGTTGGTGGATGAGTTTGGTAGGGTATGTAAAAGAAGGAAATTGAAAGCGAATATAGGAAAGAGTAAGGTGGTGAGGATAACAAAAAGATTAGGTGATGAAAGATTGGATATCAGATTGGAGGGAGAGAGTATGGAGGAGGTGAATGTATTCATATATTTAGGAGTGGACGTGTCAGCAGATGGGTCTATGAATGATGAGCTGAATCATAGAATTGATGAGGGTAAAAGGGTGAGTGGTGCACATAGGAGTCTGTGGAGACAAAGAACTTTGTCCGTGGAAGCAAAGAGGGGAATGTATGAGAGTATAGCATGGGTGGTGAATGTTGCAACAAGGAGAAGGCTGGAGACAATGGAGATGTCATGTCTGAGATCAATGTGTGGTGTGAATATAATGCAGCGAATTCGTAGTGTGGAAATTAGGAGGAGGTGCGGTATTACCACGACTATTATCCAGAGGGCTGAGAAGGGGTTGTTGAGGTGGTTTGGACATGTAGAGAGGCTGGAACAAAGTAGAATGACTTCGAGAGTGTATAAATCTGTAGTGGAGGGAAGGCGGGGTAGGGGTCGGCCTAGAAAAGGTTGGAGAGAGGGGGTAAAGGAGGTTTTGTGTGAGAGGGGCTTGGACTTCCAGCAAGCATGCATGAGCGTATTTGATATGAGTGAATTGAGACAAATGGTTTTTAATACGTGACGTGCTGTTGGAGTGGAAACAAAGTAACATTTATGAAGGGATTAAGGGAAACCGACAGGCCGGAATTAAGTCCTGGAGATGAGAAGTACAGTGTCTGCACTTTGAAGGAATGATGTTAAATGTTGCAGTTTCATAACTGTAGTGTAAGCACGCCTCTGGCAAGACAGTGCTGGAGTGAATGATGATGAATGTTTTTCTTTTTCAGGCCACCCTGCCTTGGTGGGAAACGGCCGATGTATTAATAAAAAAAGAATATATATATATATATATAAATATATATATATATATATATATATATATATATATATATATATATATATATATATATATATATATATATATATATATATATATATATATATATATATATAACAGGTAAAAAATTAAAAAAACTTTTAATAGGTTACAATATCATTGAGGATAACAGCAGTTTTCAAGTGGCAATCCACAGCGTCACAAGCATCCCATTACAGAGAAATGTCATCATATATCACCAGCTGATTTCCACAGTACTGAGGACCATCGTTCTCACGTAAGATGTCACGAGTTGTATCTGATATGGATATCTAGCTAATAACTTAACCATACTTTTTTAATCTCACCTCTAATAAGAGTGTTTTCAAGAACAAAACTGTCATTATCCATTCCTAAAGAGAGTAAATGTACATTTAAAAAAGGCAGTACTAGCAGGAAATAAAAATAATAAAGTGTATTAATACAATAGAGTTCAAGTTTTCTAAAATATTTGGATGATGCCAAATCGATAAATATTAAAGAATTATCTAATCACTTTACTTACTTTTATTTCCATCAGCTTACACATAACGAAATGCTTGTTATCTTAATCTTAGGAAAGGAAACCATAGGCTGGATTATATCTTATTCGAAGATCCTGGATACACCCTAGGATAACTGAACGAATATAAAGTGACTTTCAATTAAAGTCTTAGTTAACCCGTGTAGTAGCTGGCTGAGGTAAAGCTGACAGAGGAGCTCACACGTTGCATTCTTGTGTGATGCCACTTAACACTGTTGATAACTTCTATTTATATGCAGAAAACACTGTAAGAAAATATCGCATGGTTAATTTTATTATTGAAAGGCGGCACTTCCTTGGTGTCAGGCTATGTAGTAGATTTTATTTACTTAAACAAGGGGAATAGCTAGACAAAGAGGGGTCATATAAAGCCTAGGACATGGACTGTCAATTTCCTAGGGTAATGATCCAATAAAGGATATTAAGACACCTCCCATGAGGGGGTTGCACAGTGAAAATAATTAAATACTGTTAGCGGAAATTTGGTTCTTGTGACTTTCCATCCGTGCAGGTCAAGCTATATTGTGATTACGTTTCATAACTGTTAAGAGCAGAGCTATCTCAAAAAGTTCCCCAGTTTCAGGGTTTAATGTATAATGGAATGGTTTAAAACTGCATAATGAATAGCACATTCTCTGCAGTTTACCCTTAAACTCTGAATCTGAAGCTGAAGATCATCAGAATCTTTCTAAAACCAAACAAATAATTTGTCTACCAGCAACAAATTCAGTGAGAAAACAAAGAAATACTTTATAAAGGTGCATGGGATAATAAAAAAAAACTGAAAACTTTCATGCACAGGACAAACTAGCAGGAATCACAAAACAATAATCATGAAGAAGAGATATCCATAGCTGACGCTATATAACATGCTTTCTTCTTGCAACAAGAACGTTATTATTACTAGAGAAAGAAAAAAAAACACAATTCCGTGACTGGAACAATACACAAATAACCAGCACATAGGAGAAAGAAACTTATGACGACGTTTCGGTCCGTCTTGTACTATTAACTAGTCATAAGTTTCTTTCTGGCTTGTGCGGGTTATTTATGTATTACTATAGAAAATAAACCCTACATCGCGTGTGTATACACTGAGGTGTATATACATAGATAATATATTGAGAATTTACTTAAACCACCATATTACAGATTAAAATATCTTTGACTAGTGGTGTACTGGTGACATGAAGCCTTAATGACCAACATGTAGTCGACAGGCTTTAAGCTAATACCTCCTTCAAGAGAGGTTCCTTGATGCTGGTGAATAATTATCGTTCTAAGAAATTGGACCTGCACTTCAATTCCTTGAATCGCTTCTGAATGCCTTCCATTCTTCCCTGGCGCTCTACAATGCCTACGGGCTTAGCGCTTTTCCTGATAATAAACACTGTTTCATGTGATTGAAGACTGTCTTGGAACAGACTGAATCGTATAGGTACAATACCTGTCAATTTTAAACTTTATCCAAAATATAGTAAGTTTATTTAGGCACACGAACATAAATACAACTCACTGGTCAACAAAAAAAATCGTTACTAAATATATTTAACGGTATTTAGGGTATTTTAGGGTTGCTGAATTCGCAAATGACAGTAGGTTTTTCAAATTGGTTTTAGTTTGTGAGATATTGCATACCTACCCTCAATTAACAGGGAGCTTAGCCATAACGCGTGTATATGTATATGTAGTGACAATTTGTATGTACAGATTGTGTTAATAAAGATTATAATAGTGAAAGGAGTTTTATCAACAACGACCACGTGACAATATTGTAACCTTGCATTTTGCTACATTTGCGGCGAATGCTCTGCAAAAGCAAGGAGAAAACATCACAGATTTAGTTAAACAAGATTATCTTGCTAATTTTGGAGTGGCGCTTGGAGAACAAGACAAATCTTCGGCTCTCACATGATTTGCAAAATCTGTGTAGAATGTTTACGACAGAGGAAAAATAGTAAAGGGAAAGTTTAAATTTCGGTGTGTTTATGGTGTGGAGAGCCGAAAAACCACCACGATTATTATTTCTGTATGGTGAATGTGAAAGGTTTCAATCGATACAAGAAAATCAAGTGGGAATATCCTGATTTAGAGTCAAGACTATAGCCGAGACCGAGGTTACTAGTAACCTGGTCTCGGCGATGAGTGAGGGTTACCTGAGCAGGTCAAACTCTTGGTGTAGCTTGTGCAAGCCACATCCCTGTAGTGCTTGTAGGTACTTCAGATTCAAGCTCTTAGCCGACATGGACTTTCTGCTTTCATGTTTCATAAATTCTGATAGGGGTAGGGTTAAATTAGACATGGATAATTAAACTGACTTGCCTGCCGGCTGCTAGGCGCTTGGCATAGTTTCAAGGTCATATATCAGATCATTGTGATCTTCTTGGGAGAACTGCTACGGTGTTGAAATGCTCACTTCATATTCACTTCCACTGCTACCACCTGTGTTACATCCTAAACTATGAGTTTCTTCAACATCTGACAAGGGAAGGTCAGGCAGTGTTGTGAACACTGGTATGGTAACGTCTTCGCTGTATGGCACAGGTCTCATTGTTGACTATATATCAGGATATTCCCACTTGATTTTCTTGTATCGATTGAAACCTTTCACATTCACCATACAGAAACAATAATCGTGGTCGTTTTTCGGCTCTCCACACCATAAACACACCGAAATTTAAACTTTCCCTTTACTATTTTTCCTCTGTCGTAAACATTCTACACAGATTTTGCAAACCATGTGAGAGCCGAAGATTTGTCTTGTTCTCCAAGTGTCACTCCAAAATAAGCAAGATAATCTTGTTTAACTAAATCTGTGATGTTTTCTCTTTGCTTTTGCAGAGTATTAGCCGCAAATGTAGCAAAATGCAAGGTTACAATATTATATATATATATATATATATATATATATATATATATATATATATATATATATATATATATATATATATATATATATATATAAGACTCTTCACAAAAGTTCAGACACCTCATTCATTCTTACGGCGACATAAAAAGGTTTATAAAGTTAATTTATTTGTAAAATACACAAACTTGAAATATTTTCTAACTAAATAAAAACAATGAAAAAGTAAAAGAAATTAAACATGTGAATCAATGCTAAAATACACATCACAATATACAAGTGCATCCAGCCAGAGGTATGGAGCAGCTTGTAATATTGTAGACTGGCTCTGATCCGCTGTGGTCGAGTGTGACATAGATACAACAGTCACGGAAGACTGATGCTAGATTCAGTCACTAGCACTGGGAGATTGGCACTCATGGTATAATACGTCAGACTTCTAATGAGAGACTCACGGCAACAGTGTGTAGTGTAGTTTAAAACTGGCGCAGACTTAGGTAAACCGCTTTTTTGATACAATGAACCTAGTTGGTTCAAGTGTCGGAGGTCACGAGTCGGGAAAGAAGAAACACAGATCATAGATTAGT
Organism: Cherax destructor; assembly: GCA_009830355.1. Taxonomy (NCBI): domain Eukaryota; kingdom Metazoa; phylum Arthropoda; class Malacostraca; order Decapoda; family Parastacidae; genus Cherax; species Cherax destructor. The sequence continues at coordinate 156,561 of WNWK01003151.1, forward strand.
AGATGATGAGCTGTTATTACAGCTAGCAACCAAACCTTCCGCTGATAAAGAAGATAAAGATAAGCAAAGACATACAAGCTGTTTTTCAAAGAAATTCTGCTCATCTAATACCTTTATGTATTGCTGGCCTGTTCAAGAGATTCGAGCTTAAATAGATACACAATTATCAACAAGACAAGTGGTTTACGCACTCGATAAGGTCAAGCTTTAAAAGACAGGTAAGAGAAAAATTCAAGTTTAACTTTACGTTAGGCACTATTCAGAGAACCGAGTACGCAAGTGACCCTCTTTAGATTCTTGTTACTACAAATCACCTACTTCCTCAGAGTGCAGTGAGGCGACAGGAAGGCAAGCGGGGCTCGAGTCTGCATTTCTCTGTAAGACGCTCTTCAGCAGACACAAGCAACCCACACTTAGTCATACATACATATATGCATACCACATTATGCACACCTGCATGAACTTTTTCCTCTCACATTCTTTCTCTCTCCAACTAACCAAGCGATAAATGTGATGTCTGACTTGACAGAAATAAGAATTATTGGTGTCAGCAAGTCTAACACTTCTTTGGTGTTTCTTAAGTATGTCAGAAAGAGAACGGCCATTTTCTCCAAAGTTTTGAAGAGGACAAGAGGAACAGGAAATGGGATGGACTCCGAAAGCATCAGTAGCAGGAGTAGAAATACGAACTAGATTACTATGAAGAGTGTTAGTTTGATGAAACGGAGATGTTAAATATTTAGGAGACTACAAAGGCGAAGAACAGGAGATTGCACAGGAGTAGAGAATTTCGGAGAGACGAAATTTTGAAGAGTGGAAATTTCCGAGCCAAGAAACTGAAGTTCACAAATGCGGAGGGCATGGAGAAGCAGAGAAATAAGAACACATTTTTTGACAGAGGGAACATGACAAGAAAAGTAGTGAGTGTATATGCGATAAACAGAAAAAAAAAAGCCTGTAGGCGTGCTTTCTTTCCTTCGCGCTTCTGTGTGACTAGTTAATGGTCCATGTCGGAGGGAAACGTAGTCATAAGTGTCATTCTCCTATGTGAGGGTTATTGAATAATAATAATAATAATAATAATAATAATAATAATAATAATAATAATAATATTAATAATAATATTTTTTGTAATAATAACAATAATGATAATAAAGGCAATATAACAATAATAATTAATTTCAAATAAGGTAGTGTAATAGTCACTGTATCAAATCAAATGGAATGTTACACTACACAAAAATATAATGAATGTTTATATAGCAAATAAGCTGTATTTTACGTAAAATAAAATGGTTGTATCCAATATGCAAAACAGAGCTCTGCCCACATGAACGCTACACCTCTGAAAAAATAATGGTAAAAAAATTATTTTTATGAAAGTATCAGGTATGAATACAAGCAATTAATGATACAACGCTTTTAACTTTGATCACTGACGCTCATTTTGTTGCAAATGACGGACTCATCCTTTCAACGTACCCAAGTTATTCACAACACTGAATATGCTTTGCAACGTATTCCAAGGTTATTCTCCGTAAATCCTTTTCATTTTCACCCATGGTTTTCTTATACGCATTGCAATGTACTTCAGTGAAATACACGTTTATATTTTGCAATGTCCTTTAAGGAAATTCGTGTATATACTTCGTCACGTGGATGAGTGTTATTCAAGAAATATGCTTTGCAGTGAATCCCTAGGAAAATCACATAATTACTTAGATAATTACTTAGAGTGACCCAACGATTTTTCACAAGATGTACTTTGTAGTGTGACCGAGGTTATTCACCACACCAAACATGCATTGAAGATTTGTAATTATTTATTGACAGTATCACATATTTTTTCTCACATTATCCTGACGATTTACAAAATGGTTGTTGCCACTGAAAGAACCTGAAACTTATTCCCTGGAACGGAAATAACTAGTAATTTGGATGAAACATGAACTGGGATGCATAAGATAATATTAATTTGTATAAATACAAACAACAGTTTGATCTGTCAATAAAATAGTTCCTGATGATAATTAATGATCATTTAAAAATAACAGAGGTGAATAATATTCTGCTTGTCGTCGATTCCCAGGTGGTCACCACGCTGGTCACCGCCCAGGTGGTCACCACGCTGGTCATCGCCCTCACATCAAGGTCAATTGCTTTTTAGATAACCTCGTTTATGATTAAGCGTTTAAGCATTCCTACAATCTCATGTTCTTGGGTGTATGTGATAGGGATTAAATGAAATATTCCAATATATTTTCTAGTCCCAGAGTTTCTGGGACTAGAAAATATATTGAGATAGTCGTGACTGAGTTAACTACGGCATTACATATTGTAAAGGTATGACATAAAATTCTTTTACAACGGATGGCGTTCTAACTCATGGCCATTCAGTCCTAAATCTAGCAGTCCATTGCACGTTCTGTGAGATGTTTACAATTGCATTACAATTTAGGGTGAATATATATATATATATATATATATATATATATATATATATATATATATATATATATATATATATATATATATATATATATATTTTTTTTTTTTTTTTTTTTTTTTTTCAACAAGTCGGCCGTCTCCCACCGAGGCAGGGTGACCCAAAAAGAAAGAAAATCCCCAAAAAGAAAATACTTTCATCATCATTCAACACTTTCACCACACTCATACATAATCACTGTCTTTGCAGAGGCGCTCAGATACGACAGCTGAGAATAGTCCCTCCCAGCTGTCACTATCTCAGACCCCTCCTTTAAAGTGCAGGCATTGTACTTCCCATATCCAGGACTCAAGTCCAACTAAATCAATTAACTGGTTTCCCTGAATCCCTTCACAAAATGTTACCCTGCTCACACTCCAACAGATCGTCATGTCCCAAAACCATTCGTCTCCATTCACTCCTATCTAACACGCTCACACATGCTTGCTGGAAGTCCAAGCCCCTCTCCCACAAAACCTCCTTTACCCCTTCCCTCCAACCTTTTCTAGGACGACCCCTACCCCGCCTTCCTTCCCCTACAGATTTATACGCTCTCCAAGTCATTCTACTTTGATATATATTGGAATATATTGGAATATTTCATTTAATCCCTATCGCATACACCCAAGAACATGAGATTGTAGGAATGCTTAAACGCTTAATCATAAACGAGGTTATCTAAAAAGCAATTGACCTTGATGTGAGGGCGATGACCAGCGTGGTGACCACCTGGGCGGTGACCAGCGTGGTGACCACCTGGGAATCGACGACAAGCAGAATATTTGGGAATATTTGGGACGTGTTTCCATAAGAAATGCTGTCCTGTTCACCCATCAGTTTAAATGGGTACCTGGGTTAGTCAACGGTGGGTCGATCCTGGACAAACTGACATATTTGCCGAAATGCTTTCATATAGTAGTATGTCATTGATGTCAGCTAGGCCTGTATGCCATGCATATGTACTTGTAGTAAACAAAGGTATTATTATTATTATTATTATTATTATTATTATTATTATTATTATTCTTGTTATGATTATTATTATTATTATTATTATTATTATTATTGTTATTATTCTTGTTATTATTATTATATTATATATATATATATATATATATATATATATATATATATATATATATATATATATATATATATAATAATAAAAGAATAATAACAAGAATAAAATAATAATAATAATAATAATAATAATAATAATAATAATAATAATAATCATAACAAGAATAATAATAATAATAATAATAATAATAATAATCATAACAAGAATAATAATAATAATAATAATAATAATAATAATAATAATAATAATAATAATAATACCTTTGTTTACTACAAGTACATATGCATGGCATACAGGCCTAGCTGACATCAATGACATACTACTATATAGAAAGCATTTCGGGCAAATTATGTCAGTTTTGTCCCAGGATGCGACCCACACCCGTTGACTAACACCCAGGTACCCATTTTAAACTGATGGGTGAACAGGGACAGCAGTTTTCTTATGGAAACACGTCCCAAATTTTTTCAGCCGTACCGGAGGAGATTCGAACCCCGGACCTCAGTGTGTGAGCTGAGTGCGCTAGCGATCGAGCTACGGGACACCCTCAAACACTAATCTCAGGTCGAAGGAGACTCGAACCTACGAACCTTGGAACAAGGCAGCCAGCTTTCAGGCAGGTGGCTTTCAGCTTTTCATCTCTTCCTTTGTATGCATCGACCGACAAGAGATTTTTACAATGTTTAGAATTCACAGAACAGGCGAAATATTGACACACACACACACACACACACACACACACACACACACACACACACACACACACGTAAAGAAACTAGAGAAAGAGCAAAGATTTGCGACAAGGTTAGTTCCACAACTCAGGGGTCTGTCCTATGAAGAAAGGCTGAGGGAAATAGGACTAACAACACTGGAGGAAAGAAGGGTCAGAGGAGACATGATAACGACATACAAAATACTGCGGGGAATCGACAAGGTAGACAGGGACAGGATGTTCCAGAGAGGGAACACAGAAACAAGGGGACACAACTGGAAGCTGAAGACTCAGATGAGTCAAAGGGATGTTAGGAAGCATTTCTTCAGCCATATAGTCAGGAAGTGGAATAGTCTAGAGAAAGATATAGTGGAGGCAGGAACCATACATAGTTTTAAGACAAGGTATGATAAAGCTCATGGAGCAGGGAGAGCAGAGACCCAGTAGCGGACAGCGAAGAGGCGGGGCCAGGAGCTGAGTCTCGACCCCTGCAACCACAATTAGGTGAGTACAATTAGGTGAGTACACACACACACAGACAGATAAGAAATCAATATTTTCAATTAAAGAGAGAAATAAAAAAAGGAATAAGAAAAACAAAAAGGGATTATGAGGCTAAGGTCGCAAGGGATTCGAAGACTAACCCAAAAGGGTTCTTTCAGGTATACAGAAGTAAGATTAGGGACAAGATAGGCCCACTTAAGAGTAACTCAGGACAGATCAAGGACAGTGATAAGGATATGTGTGAAATTTTCAATACTTACTTCCTCTCAGTTTTTACTCAGGAAGATACTAGCGGAATTCCAGAAATAATAAATTATGTAGAACAGGAAGATAATAGACTATGCTCGATTGGGGTAACTAGTGACATGGTCCTCAGACAAATAAAAAATTAAAACCTAACAAATCCCCAGGCCCTGATGAACTGTTTGCAAGAGTTTTAAAGGAATGTAAAGAGGAACTTAGCAAACCTTTGGCAGATCTTTTCAATATATCACTACAAACTGGCATATTGCCAGACAAGTGGAAAAGGGCTAATGTAATACCTATTTACAATACAGGTGACAGGTCCTTAGCTTCGAACTATAGACCAATAAGCCTTACCTCCATAGTTGGTAAATTTATGGAGTCAATAATTGCCGAGGCAATTCGTAGCCATCTTGAAAAGCATAAATTGATTAATGAATCTCAACACGGTTTTACAAAGGGGCGTTCCTGTCTTACGAATTTACTAACTTTTTTCACTAAGGTGTTTGAGGAGGTAGATCATGGTAATGAATATGATATTGTGTATATGGACTTCAGTAAGGCTTTCGATAAATTCCACATCAGAGGCTACTGAGGAAACTTAAGGCACACGGAATAGGAGGAGAAATTTTTTCCTTGGTAGAGGCATGGTTGACAAATAGGCGGCAGAGAGTTTGCATAAATGGAGAGAAATCAGAATGGGGGCATGTCTCAAGCGGTGTTCCACAGGGGTCAATTTTGGGCCCCCTGTTGTTTACAATTTACATAAACGACATAGATGCGGGAATTAATAGCAACATAAGTAAATTTGCTGATGACACCAAAATAGGCCGTCCAATTCATTCACTCCAGGATGATTTGAATAGACTGATGCAGTGGTCGGAGAAGTGGCAGATGCAGTTTAATGAAAACAAATGCAAAGTTCTAAATGTTGGGCAGGACAATAACCATGCCACATATAAACTGAATAATGTAGATCTTATTACTTGTGATTGCGAAAAGGATTTAGGAGTTCTGGTTAGTAGTAATCTGAAGCCAAGACAACAGTGCATAAGTGTTCGCAATAAAGCTAACATAATCATTGGCTTCATATCAAGAAGTATAAATAATAGAAGTCCTCAGGTTGTTCTTCAACTCTATATATCTTTGGTTAGGCCTCATTTAGATTATGCTGCAAAGTTTTGGTCACCATATTACAGAATGGATATAAATGCACTGGAAAACGTACAGAGGAGGATGACAAAGTTGATCCCATGTATCAGAAATCTTCCCTATGAGGATAGACTGAGGGCCCTGAATCTGCACTCTCTAGAAAGGCGTAGAATTAAGGGGGATATGATTGAGGTGTATATATGGAAAACAGGAATAAATAAAGGGGATGTAAATAGCGTGCTGAAAATATCCAGCCAAGACAGAACTCGCAGCAATGGTTTCAAGTTGGAAAAGTTCAGATTCAGGAAGGATATAGGAAAGCACTGGTTTGGTAATAGAGTTGTGGATGAGTGGAACAAACTCCCGGGTACCGTCATAGATGCTAAGACGTTGTGTAATTTTAAAAATAGGTTAGATAAATACATGAGTGGTTGTGGGTGGGTGTGAGTTTGGACCTGACTAGCTTGTACTACCAGGTCAGTTGCCGTACTAATTCCTTAAGTGGTAGTGACCTGACTACCTTTAGACGGTAGCTCCAGGTGGTCGGCTAGATAATTATATGAGTGGGTGCGGTTGGGTGTGAGTTGGTCCTGACTGGCTTGTGCTACTAGGTCAGATGCAGTGTTCCTTCCTTAAGTGAATGTAACCTGACCTAGCTGGGTCGGGGCATTGGCTTAAGCCTGTTGGAGACTTGTACCTGCCTCGCATGGGCCAGTAGGTCTGCTGCAGTGTTCCTTCTTTCTTATGTTCTTATGTTTAGAAAATAAGACACCACAGGACAAGCTCCATCTCATTAAGGATTCATAACTTTTGCCAGCGCAAGTTGTAATTTTTTTTGAAGCATAGTCAATAATGATCTCGCTTGGTACCTGCAGACTTGAAATTGTTTTTCCCCTCATCAATTTAGCTTACGATAAGTTGATCACTCCAACATCGACCCTCAACTCCGATTCGATAAACAAATTCGAAACGTCATCAGAAATATATATTTGAGTCTTGCTGTCTTTTTCGATGTAGAAAAAGCCTCGAAGACTCCTGGCATTGTTATATTTTACCCTAAGCCCCTTTTCCTCAAAGATTTGTAACGGAAAAAAACACTCCAGGATTTAAAAATGAAGGCATATGGCAAGGTTGCGTTCTGAGTGCTACCTTATACTTGTTGATAATTAATGGACTTTCCTTCGCCCTCCCTGCAGATACTTGGTCCACCTTATGTCTTCCCAATTTCAGAAAAATATTTTTTTTTTTTAGTTACATATTCTGAATTTTTGAGTCAAAAGCACTATAGAGAAACACATACCTTATGATGAAGAGAAGGAGTGGCCATTTCTTCACCGTTGAAGTTATAGGTTAAAAGCTGTTATTTTTACCTTGTTTTATTTACGAGCTGTAAGCTGCTGTCGTGTTTCAGCTCATTTATAAGCCAAGAATAGCTATCGTGCCCCTACTCATTTACAGGACTAGAGCTCTCAGCCTACCTTAGTTCAAATCCCAGTCCTATTTTAGGTATACTACTAGTTATGAGAAGGATGCAACCAACAAATGCCGCCTAATGTCCAGATACTTACCAATCTACTTGTAAGTGACCAGGGCAACGGACGTGAGGAAACTTGCCCTTACGTCTCCACCCTCATTCCTTACTTCACTTTAGCAGTGACTTCAGTGTGACGTCTATGTGCTAAACAAACAAATTCAAAAAGATAATTTTACAAGCAAAACGATCATTTACATATCAATTATTAATACTACACAACTTATTTATAATTTTATAGTTTTTCTTTCTTTCATCTCTGTTAAATTACTACCTTTACTACTACTACTACTACTACTACTATTACTGCTAATAATAATAATAATAATAATAATGACGATAATAATTCATAGTAAAACTCATATAATTTAAAATTTTGCTACAGAAAAATAATAGGATCAGGTTAAGAAATATGGGAGGGAGTAGTAGTAGGGAAGAAGCAATAGTGGAAGAAACATTAGGGGGAGAAGCAGTAGGAAAAGCAGCAGGGGAAAGAAGCAGTAGGGAAAGAAGCAGTTGGGAAAGAAGCAGTTGGGAAAGAAGCAGTAGGGAAAGAAGCAGAAGGGAAAGAAGCAGTTGGGAAAGAAGCAGTAGGGAAAGAAGCAGTAGGGAAAGAAGCAGAAAGGGAATGAGCATTAGTGAAAGGGATCAGTAATAGAAGGGACAGTAGAGGAGTGAACAGAAGGGTAAGGAGCAGTAATAAAATGAGTAGTAAGAAAAGAAGCGAAGAAAAAAAGGAACAATAAGAAAAGAAGCAGGGAAAAAAAGAGCAGTAGGGAAAGGGAGTAGCAAGGAGGAAGTAGTAAGGCAAGAAACAACAGGGTAAAAGGTAAAACGTAATAAAGGATAAATCTGGCACAAATATGCCATACTGCAATCTGGCTATTAATTCCGGTAATTAATGGCTATGGCATCAGTGTGGGTTGGTCCACTCTGCTAGTTGAAGGAGTTTTCGCTGCATGGTTTGTATTCATTTATTTATATTTAATTTTAAATCCATAGCACCTAACATATGTAGCACTGACACGCGTGAAGCAGGTCACTGTTATTTGTGTTGGATGGCAGCAATGGCAGTCAATCACCGGGCATGAGTGGAATAGGCTGCCCACTAGCACTCAATAGCACTTTCAGTTTGTGTGTTTTTATCTCAAGTAGGCTCCACTGTTTTCACTTTTGGGCAAAATATCCCATCTTATCAGCACTAGCTATTTGGTTCGGAGGCATAAATCAGGAGGATCAATTTAAATACGAAAAGTAGTAGACCGAAAACTTCCAAACGAAAGTCAAAATTCTTATTTTTTTGTGGTAGTCTTATAACTTAATTAAGATAAATTGTGTTCAGTTCTTAAATAAATTTATAACTTGTGTTCAGTTCTTAAATAAATTTATTGGTATCTTCCTATTTACCTGTTTTGTGTGCAATATATATATATATTTAGAAATCTTTATTTTCTTTACGATATATTTTGGAATCTTGATGAAGTGGTCCACTGGTCTTTACATATGATTAATTAGTAGTTTTAGTTTCACCTCAACTAGCTCTTAATGTTGGAAAAATGTGTACCTTTTCATGATCCCCTTTAGGGCACCAAAAATACCAGGAACTTTGCTGCTGGCAGTCATTTGAAGAAAAACTTTATTTATATACCAAGGTACGCTCAGGGTTGATCTTTATCACTTCATGAATTGAGAAAGTTCTACCCAGAGCGAAACGTTGCCTATAATACAGTTTTGCTCTGCAAAACGAATTTGCTACAGCTGAAATTTCATGAAACTTCTCAGCGGAGTATTGCATTATTTGCAGTCACAATTATCACAGAGGGTAAAACACTTTCAGTGGGAGTAATATATTTTCAGTGGGAGTAATATACTTTCAGTGGGAGTAATATACTTTCAGTGGGAGTAATATACTTTCAGTGGGAGTAATACACCTCATTGAGGTTAATATATTTTCACTGAGAACAATAAATTCTTACTGAGGGTAACGCACTTTCATTAAGAAGAAAATACTACGAGGGTTCGATCTTAAGTACTTGTAAGTAAAGACTCATATTAGAGTTTTCTTCAAGTTCTGTGTTCGTTTACTTACACACACACACACACACACACACACACACACACACACACACACACACACACACACACACACACACATATATATATATATATATATATATATATATATATATATATATATATATATATATATATATATATATATATATATATATATATATATATATATATATATATATATATATATATATATACATTATTGCTTCTAACCTACACAACTCTTCTATGTTCTGCTCATCTTGCACCGGTCACAAGGAAGGACATGTGCTGTGTGGCGTATTTGAAGAGGTAAAGACACTGAATAAAAAAGAGTCCCTCTAAGCAAGAAATAGACACTCAAATATATTTTATTCTCAAGACAGTGTGGAAAATTAGCGTAATCTGTTTATTTTGTAAAGGTCTTCCCCTCAGATGATAGTGTAGTGCGTGGTGTGCGGGGTCGGGTGATTGTGGGGTTCCGGGTGGGGAGCAGGTAGTGTTCCAGTGGGGTGCTGGGTGGGGTGAAGGGTGGGATGCTGTGTGGTGTTCTTGGTGGGGTTTTTGGTGGGATGCTGGGTGGGGTGCTGGGTGGGGTACGGGGTTGGGTGCTGGGTGGGGTGCGAGGTGGGGTGATGGGTGGGGTGATGGGAGGGGTGCGGAGTGGGGTGCTTGGTCGGGTGCTGGGTGAGGTGCGGGGTCTAGTGCTTGGTGGTGTTCTGTGTGGGGTGCGGGGTGGGGTGCTGGCTGGGATGAGGGGTGGTGTGCTAGGTGGGGTAATGGGAGGGTGGTGGGTGAGGTGCGGGGTAGGGTGCTTGGTGAGGGGTGCTGGGTTGTGTGCTGGGTGGAGTGCGGGGTGTCGTGCTTGGTGGGATAAGGGGTGGTGTGCTGGGTGGCGTGCGGGGTAGAGTGCGGGGTAGAGTGCGGGGTGGGATGCGGGGAAGGATGCGGGGGTAGGATTAGGGTTGGGATGCAGTGGTGGGGTGGTGTGCTGGGTGGGGTGTTTTGTGGGATAATGGGTGGGGTGTTTCGTGGGATGATGGGTGGGTTGCAGGGTGGGGTGCGGGGTTGGGGGCTAGGTGGGTTGCTGGGTGGGGTGAAGGGAGGGTGGTGTTTGAGGTGCGGGGTGGGTACTTGGTGGGGGAAGGGATAGTGTTCGGGGTGGGGTGCTGGGTGGGGTGCGGTGAAGGATGCGGGGGTAGGATTAGAGCTGAGGTACAGTGATGGGTTGGGGTTCGGGGGAGGGGTGTCGATCTGGGTGGGGAGCTGCGTGGGGTGCTGGGTGTTGTGAAACACAGCTTGATATATATATATATATAAACCACTGGACCATACAATTGTATGGTCCAGTGGTTTAGAGTGTCGTCTGCCATGGGTTCGATCCCCACCGTTTCTGTGATTTGTTTGCAGTCGTGTTATTAATTTCGTGCGTCATACTTTGTTAATATTTCGCTGAGACACATGCTATGTAATATAAATGTTCGAAGACAAATTCAGTGAATAATATTTATAATCAATGTGATAGAAACATGTATTATATCTAATTATCATAAGATATTGTTGTGTAAATAAAAATATTTAGATGGGAATGAACGTGTATAAATATAAGCTGGCAGTCACAGGACAGGTATGATTCCTGTGTATTCTTGCCTACTCGGTTTTGTGTTTTTGTCTGCTCACCTGTTCATTGATGTGTGGTGACGTTGTCATGCTTCATCACACATCATCTCTTTTCGCCAATCATACTTGTCGAAATGTTATGAAGTGACTTTATAAGTCCTTACCTAGAGATGCTTATTTTCCTGCTGACGAACAGACAGAGGTTAGGTTAGGTAAGATTCGACAGGAAACAGGACAAGTGTTTCCTGAGCTTTTGGTGATCTGACTAAGGGCTTCTGCTGGCTTACCGGTTCGCCCCTTCAAAAATTAAGGTTATAATTATAGACCCAATTTAAAAAAATAAAAGGCAGAGAGAGAGAGAGAGAGAGAGGAGACAGGTGTGAGAAGAATCGTGTTTGTGAATGATGATTTCCGTCCCAGGATACAGGAATAATTCTTGCATCAGTCTTCAAGCTTGACTCCATTTTAATTAAGTATAGTACATGCCTGGATATCATTCTGTATTTATATGTATGTAGAGTTATTTAGATTACTTGGGACCTTTTGCCTCCTACTTTTCAGTGTTGTGTGGAAAACAGTAGCGGTGAATTGTGTGTCCTGAGTGTCTCACTCTGTGACTGTCAGTAGGAAGACCTAATACATCGTATTTATTTTTCCCTTCTTTGTACAAGGTTTGTCAGTGTCAAATTTGTTAATTATTTTATTGAGTGTTCCCATCAAAGTACAGGGATGGTTGAAGGTATAACCCTTTTCAAAATCACGCGTTTCCACAGTACATTCTAATTGGTCTATACTCCCTTACCTTGGTCACGTGTTTGCAATTATTGCAGATTGCATCTGCTATAATTACTTTCACTTTCTATGGAAGAAATATTTTCATTAAATGCAGTACTATAAACGTCTTTTTTATTTCTAACTATTTTAGGTCCCATACAAATTTCATTAAGATATTATTAAAAAAAACATTTATATGTAATGTTTTCATGCTTCTTTGAATTTATTAGTTTTTAAGCCATATTTGATGTTATTAAATATTTAACATTTTTTGCCAAAGAATCTGTAAATATAAAGAAGTGTGAATAAAGATGTTATATTTTAATGTTACATTGTTGTAGCCTGATTATTTTTACAGGTCTCTACTTTCTTCGATATTACAAAACGTCAGCACCTACTATTAACAAGCCATGTAGGGCGTATGTTAAGAGGAGTGTAGCATGGGAGGTATGTTAAGAGGAGTGTAGCATGGGAGGTATGTTAAGAGGAGTGTAGCATGGGAGGTATGTTAATAGGAGTGTAGCATGGGAGGTATGTTAAGAGGAGTGTAGCATGGGAGGTATGTTAAGAGGAGTGTAGCATGGGAGGTATGTTAAGAGGAGTGTAGCATGGGAGGTATGATAAGAGGAGTGTAGCATGGGAGCATGTGTCCGGAAGGAGTCATGGGTAATAACATTAGAACCTGGGTCATATTCTAAGGAAGTTAATGCTTACATCAAGTGAAACTTTATTTAACATTTAATATATGTAATGATTTTTTATGTAAGATCATTTATGTATGCTAATTTACGACATCCAACATAGATCAGGTAAATAATATGGGTGACCGTAGGGAGACAGTGCACCCTGGGAGTCGTAGTCATACTTCCTGGTTCTCTTTACACTCATCACATTGATAAAGTACAAACTTGACACTTATGTATTTGCAGAGACTGTCTGCTTAACACGACTCTCACTCTGTCTCTGGTTAATCTGTTAAAATTTGTAGTGTTTCAAATTTCTGGAAATTTGGGCAGAGAAGAGCAATTAACTCATTTACAACTAGAAACTGTAATGGACTAGCGGTTGGTGGCTTCAGAGAGTTTCCAAAGAGAATAACAGAAAAGGAAATATGGCAGAGAAAATAGGTTAAATATTGCTAGTAACATTCTTCACCATCCTACCCATTCAACCGATAGGTTATAAATTCTTCCTGGGTTAAGTTCCATAACATTTAACACACATAACACCGCCTCTTTAGTGACTGTGTATACTGAAGAAAGTCTAAAGTTATTTTTTCGAAGTATTTTAAAAGCGAGCTTAAGCTCTTATGTCTAACTGGCAAAGGCAATACTGGGCTGCCTTATCGCACTCTCCATTGACATGAAAGGCACAGTTGGATACTACTTCACTCTCAAAAGCGCAGTTTGATGACTATGAATACGTTAAAAGCACAGTTCGGAGGGTTTATGAACTAATTCCTGAAATATATCAACGTGACTAGTAAATTGAGTCTCCAACCTGGACAAACATATAATAACTGTACTGGAGCGAAGCAGACACCCCTGTACTGGAGCGAAGCAGACAGCTTTTATCAGGTGGTGAACGGCTAAAAGCGTGTTTGACAGTCTTTATTCTTTCTTCCAAATGATACTTTGTGAGGATTTTTGTAAGTGTCTACTTAGAGATATACAGCATTTCCTATGGTCTTTCTTTCTCTAATGTCTTAGAGTTAGGAGAGGCTGCTGATAGGTATTTGGTGTTATACAAAGTGGCTGGATCACAAGATAACACTTCTGTTAAGAGGCACCTAAGTTCCCCCGTCTTCTAATAACATGTTCATTTTTACCCTGTCCCTAATAACTACAACACAATTGTCCTCAAAGATTTGTTATGTTATACCATGATTTAAGGAATGATCCTAGACTTCACCTTACGAAACAAAGTAAATACGATAGTAATTATGAACAAGGTAGATTATATGGGGAAAATTAACATGTTATTAGAAGACGGGGGAACTTGCGTGCCCCTTAACAGAAGTGTTATCTTGTGATACAGCCACTTTGTGTAACACCAAATACCTATCAGCAGCCTCTCCTAACTCTAAGACATTAGAGAAAGAAAGACCATAGGAAATGCTGTATATTTCTAGGTAGACACTTATAAAAAATCTCACAAAAGTGTCATTTGAAAGAAAGAATAAAGACTGTCAAACACGCTTTTAGCCGTTCATCCCCTGATAAAAGCTGTCTGCTTCGCTCCAGTACAGGGGTGTATAGATAAAGTACCACAAGGGTTCTGATGATAGTCAGCATCAACACCATCAACTGCTAATACACTTGACTGAGCATAAAGAAGAATGTAGTTCCTCTAAATTTACTTCCACAGACATGCGCTGTTTCTACTGTAGAAACAAATGAAATACAAAAACTAAGTGATACAAGCTACAGAGAGACAGAAATCAAAGTCTACTGTTAAAGCAGCGTCAGGGACAGACTGTTCTAGATCTTAACCATCATTTTGGGGCTGCAGCCACAGTTTCCTCTGTTGATCAAACTCCAGATGGGAAACAGAAAGAATGACAATTACAGAAATGCCTGCAAGCAGAATTAGTTGAAAAGACAATGAGTCCTTTCCATGGCCCTGATACTGATTAACTGACTATTTCTTCATAAGAGTTCGTCTAAAAATGGACTCGTTTATAGAATGTTGAGGTCACATAACCAAAGTACCTCTACATAGAAACTATTTAGAGAGATAACATTATACAGGTGACATAATTGTAGGGTTTTACCAAGAGTTTCCTATGAAGAGTCCTCAGTTACTAGTCGGTAACAATTTTACGAGTTCTGGAATGATATTAAAGAACTCTCAGCAATTTTAAATAGTACTGGTGAACAGTTTGCTATAGAATTGAACCGTTCACACCCTGGTTTGTTTCAACTTAGCTAAATAACAAGAGCTAAGTAAAAATGTTTGACTGCTTTTACTCCTTCACATTTTCAGGAGAATGATAATTTAGGCATTTGGTTGCTATTTACTGACGGCGTGAACCTAAACCCTGGCGTTCCTGGTAAAGTCATTTCTACACTAAAAGAGATTCAACATTGTACACTAAGAATGATTTGTTATAAGCAATAATCTAGTGATGTTACCTTTCTGAGAAACATAGCAGCTGCTCTGAGTAAGGTAGATTCTACCAATTTAGATAACTGCTATGTTAATAGTGGTATACTCATGTATAAAACTACAATCCACATGGCTTGTCTAGGTCTAATTGTCATAGGATAGTGCGACCACAAAGTTTAGAGGGAGCAAGTATTGTAGTTTTCTTATGATTCTCCCATGACTGGCCAACTTGGGGACAAGAAAACTAACTTTCAGTAAAGTCTCTAAACACTTGATATGGCCGGGAATAAAAACGAAGTCGGTGGTGGAATGGATTAAGTGTTGTGACACTTGTCACAGAGCAGGGAAGCTTAAATAAATAAACAAGCTTGCACCATTTATTGTTACCATCCTTAGTGCTTGCAGTGAGCTATTTCACGATGTACTCTAGGTAAACATGGAGTGAAAGATCAGGAATTTGCTCTTATCAGGCAAACAATATATTGTTTATCCTGTTCAACAAACAGTATTTAGGGAAGAAATTCATAGGATATGCTCTTTATTCATAGGATATAATCTCTATTCATTTATCATCCATATACTGCAAGCTTGCCTCAAGGCAAACTTGCAATATATAGATCATAATGTAGCACAAGACAAGACTGCTTTGGTGAGGACTACGGAAGGTGTTAGAATATATGTAGGTAATATATATTTCCTTGAATTCATTGGTATGTACTATATTATTATTAAGAAACGTAGTGAGAAATGTAATGATTCCATCTCAATTACGTGTGAGACTCCTACCTACTCTGCTGCCTATACTGTTGTGAGTAATGCTATTGCTTAATGTTTCTGACTTCACGAAGGCGTATACAGCAGCTGTTGCTCACACCCCAGAAATTCTGCAGTGTGTGAAATGCCGAAATATCTTCAACTAAACATTGGTTATCCCAACTGTGGCAGCACATCTTCACGTTCAAAACAAGGTCTTCCTCTGCCTGCTTCTCACTTTCCTCCTGCCCACTTCTATATTTAATTAACTACCTCTTGCCCACTCACCTCACATTCCTCCTTCCCACTCCTCTTCTCTACCATTTTCCAATTACGTCCTAATACCACTATTTTTCAATATTATTCCTTATTCTTCCCCTGATTTTCCTCCTTCCTTTCGTCACACCGGGCACAAGAGCATTCAATTCTGTTGTCGCTGGAGCCATATGAGGGTCCTGGATGATAGAAGTTCGGCTGCTGACGAGACAGCTGCTGTTTCAAGCTTGCTCCATAGTAGACTCGGCTTTGCGGTGCCTTCATGAGTTACATATGCATGTCCTTGGGAATCTGAGACTCGGTGCGCCCTACAGAGAAGCAACAATTTTGAGACGATTGTGGTTTGGGCTTACACACCTCACATACTTGTTACACACATTACATACCTGTTTACACACCTCACATAATTGTTTGCACACCTCACATGCTTGTTTATACACCTCACATACCTGTTTACACACCTCACATACTTGTTTATACACCTCACATACCTGTTTACGCACCTCACATACTTGTTTATACACCTCACATACCTGTTTACGCACCTCACATACTTGTTTACACATCTCACATACTTGTTTACACACCTCACATACTTGTTTATGCACCTCACATACATGTTTATGCACCTCACATACTTGTTTAGCACCTCACATACTTGTTTACACATCTCACAAACTTGTTTACACACCTCACATACTTGTTTATGCACCTCACATACATGTTTATGCACCTCACATACTTGTTTATGCACCTCACATACATGTTTATGCACCTCACATACATGTTTATGCACCTCACATACTTGTTTACACATCTCACATACATGTTTATGCACCTCACATACATGTTTATGCACCTCACATACTTGTTTACGCACCTCACATACTTGTTTATGCACCTCACATACATGTTTATGCACCTCACATACTTGTTTTACAGGCGCTAGTGTACTAGTGTTTTTTTTTCTTGAATTATGCCTTTTATAATTACCAGGGTGCCTTTAGGGATTTGGATAATTTTTTAAAAATAGTTTTGTGACACTGAACATTTAATAGGGTTTTTATTTGAAGCTGCTTATTTAAACTTGTGATAATATTTATTTGTCTATTATGTATTATTCATACCAGTAGCTTTTATTTTTGAAACTTATTACCCTGAATATTTTGGTGTATTTTGCTTTTAGTTTTATTGTCAAGAGTGATGAGTGATCAACATGATCAAAATGATTTTCAGATCACCATATTGAACTCTTCCTCATTCTTTTTTCCTCTCCTTCTCTTAGTCTCATTTTTCTTCCTCTTCTTAATTTCCTTTTCCTTTCACAATTTCTCCTCACCTTTCTCTTATCTTCTCCAGTTTCCTCTTCTCCATCTCCTATTCCTTGTTATTCTTTCTCTTTATTCTTTCTCCTTACTCCTTTCCCCTGTGTTATTTCAGGGTGAGAGTTTGATTGCTTTGCAAACATTAACAATTAAAACTGAAAAATGTCACAGGAGAGAGAAAGACACATTTGTTGGTGTTGTTGATAATGAAGCTCAGAAAATCATTTATTTTCCAATTGCTTATTGAGGAAGCATGTCATTCATGTTATGTAACAGACTTTCGAGAATGTTTCCAGAATTATATACCCAAATTAATACTAGAATAATGGTCAAATCATAAAACACGATTAAAAATTTATCAGATCAAAGATAAGATTCCTAACCAAGGTACGGATGGGGATAGAACCCACGGTCAATGAGTTGTAAAACTCCAGACCGACGCGTTAGCGAGTTCAATCCCCGCCCGTACGGTGGTTTGTTTGCAATTGTGTCATTACGATTTCTTGATGACGGCGTTGAGGGGTCTTGAGCTAGAGTTCGTCACGGCCACGCTGGCGGGAGATTCATCTGTAAAAATTTGATTTGTTGTCACAGTGGTGTCTGTGCTATCCCCCCTATAGTGTATAAATATACCTATGTTAGATGAATCTTATTGTAGCCAGCTAGCCCAGTGGATAACGCGTCGGTCTGGAGTTTTACGATTCATTCTCCGCTTTTTCAATCTCTGCCCGGTATATCAAGCCGGATTAAACTTCTTATTATCAAACCTTCATATCATACAGTGCCACCAGGAAACATTCCGACACTTTTCTATCACCCCGTAGTTGATTTCGGGGTCATTTTTCGTAATTAGACAGCGACCTCCTTATAAAGGAGACGCTGCTTATAAATCTCTAGGAATCTAGGACTGGGAGAAGCGTAAGTTCCATACATACTTAATGTTTCTAGGTGTGTCTGGAGCTCTCAGGTTGTGTTGTCAGTTTTATTAGGTTGTACCTGAAATAATAATTCGAATCATTTGTTTTTTGTCCTGTAGAGTTATTAAGATTACGTTGTAACTCAGCCGTTTTTTTTCTAATTCTCCTTGAGAAACATTAAACTGACTTGCCACTCTAAAGTTAAACTTTTAGTCTACGTTTGTAGATCGTTCCTATTCCGTATGTTTTTGATATATTGAGCCAATGAGCTTTAATATTCAAATCGTTTGTTCAGTGATTATATCAACTCTTGTTATTGAGTTTAATTCTATGTCGTATATTCTTTTTTCTAATTGGCATAATCTGAAGATGCAATGAAAATGGTGCGAAACGTCAATCACAATAAATAAAGAATGACTGCGTTAACGGTGGTATTGACCTTCAAGTAATAATAAGAAGAAAAACTATAAAGCTGGGATGTTTGAATGTACGTGGATGTAGTGCTGATGATAAGATAAAGATGATTGCCAATGTTATGAATGCAAAGAAGCTGGATGTTCTAGCTCTAAGCGAAACAAAGCTGAAGGGGATAGGGGAGTTTCAGTGGGTAGAAATAAATGGGATTAAATCAGGTGTATTTGAGAGATTTCGAGCTAATGAAGGGGTAGCAATAATGCTGAAGGATCAGTTATGGCAGGAGAAGAGGGAATATAAATGTATAGGATTCTGTGGATTAAAAGAAGGATCGTATGCGAAAAGCGGGTTATAATAAGTGTTTAAGCACCTGCAGAAGAGAGGAGTGTAGAGGAGAGAGAGACGTTAAGTGGGTGTTTAGGGAGTTTTGAACCAAGTGAGAGAATAATTGTTGTTGGGGACCTGAATGCCCAAATGGGAGAAAAGGTCGCAGAGGTCGAGATTAGTAAGTATGGGGTACCAGTGGTAACTGACAATGGGACCCTAATCTTTGATTGAACTTAGTATAGAAAGAAGTTTGGTAATAGGAAATACATATTTTAAGAAAATGTGGATAAATAAATATACGAGACATAACATAAGGCATAAGTAGTAGTGGTCTGTTAGGCTATGTATTTGTGGATAAAAGGCTGATGGGTTGATTTCACGATGTGTATCTTTAAAGAGGAGCAGCACACATCTCAGATTTTTTTTTTAGATGTGGCTATAAGGAGAATTACATCAACAAGTAAAAGAGAGACGAAAGTTTATAAACTAAAGGCTGAGGCAGTTAGGGTAAGATATAAACAACTATTGGTAGAAAGATGGGCTAGTGAGAGTATAGGTAATGAGGATGGAAAGGTATGGGGTAGATTTAAGAATTCAATGTAGAAGTGTTAAGCAGAAGTTTGTGGATATAGGAGTCTGAAGGGCTGAAGACGGGTTGTTTAAGAGGTTCAGATATTTAGAGAGGAAGAAAAAAATTAGGATGATTTGGAGAGCGCATAAATCAGTAGCGGAGGGAAGGTGAGGTAGGGGTTATCCTAGGAAAGGTTGGAGGGAAGGCGTTACAGGAGGTTTTATGTGCGAGGGGCCAAGACTTCCTGCGAGGGTGTTAGATTGGAGTGGAGGCAAGAGGTTTTTATGATTTGACATGCTGTTGGAGTTTGAGCAAAGTAACATGAAGGGATTCAGGGAAACCAGTTAGCCGGAACTGAGTCCTGGAGGTGGGAAGTACAGTGCTTCCACTCTTAAGGTGGGGTGGGGAAATTTACAGTTTTGAACTGTTGCATCGGCGCTCCTTTGACAAGACGGTGATGGAGTAAGTGAATATGAAAGTGTTTCTTCTTTTTGGGTCACACTGTCTTGGAGGGATACGACTGGTGTGTTAATAATAAATGAATATTAAAATATTTATATGTTAGGGATGGGATGATACCGAAATAATATACTTATAAAATAATGATGACTGTGTTCAATAAATAAGGGACTGCGTATCGCACAGTGCGTTTTAAATAATACAGTAAGGTTAAATATTAAATAACGCAGTTTGGTCTGATGTGTTAGTTACTAGTTGTCGATAGTGTATGTATGTGTGTGTGTGTACTCACCTAGTTGTACTCACCTAGTTGTGGTTGCAGGGGTCGAGACATAGCTCCTGGCCCCGCCTCTTCACTGGCCGCTACTGGGTCACTCTCCCTGCGCCATGAGCTTTATCATACCTCTTCTTAAAGCTGTGTATGGAACCTGCCTCCACTACATCGCTTCCCAAGCTATTCCACTTCCCAACTACTCTGTGACTGAAGAAATATTTCCTAACATCCCTGTGATTCATCTGAGTCTTCAACTTCCAACTGTGTCCCCTTGTTGCTGTGTCCCATCTTTGGAACATTCTGTCTCTGTCAACCTTGTCAATTCCTCTCAGTATTTTATATGTCGTTATCATGTCCCCCCTATCTCTCCTGTCATCCAGTGTCGTCAGGTCGATTTCCCTTAACCTCTCCTCGTAGGACATACCCCTTAGCTCCGGGACTAGTCTTGTTGCAAACCTTTGCACTTTCTCTAGCTTTACGTGCTTGGATAAATGTGGGTTCCAAACTGGTGCTGCATACTCCAGTATGGGCCTAACGTACACAGTGTACAGGGTCCTGAACGATTCTTTATTAAGATGTCAGAATGCTGTTCTTAGGTTTGCTAGGCGCCCATATGCTGCAGCAGTTATTTGGTTGACGTGCGCCTCAGGAGATGTGCCTGGTGTTATACTCACCCCAAGATATTTTTCTTTGATTGAGGTTTGTAGTCTCTGGCTCCCTAGACTGTACTCCGTCTGCTGTCTTCTTTGTCCTTCCCCAATCTTCATGACTTTGCACTTGGTGGGGTTGAACTCCAGGAGCCAATTGCTGGACCAGGCTTGCAGCCTGTCCAGATCCCTTTGTAGTTCTGCCTGGTCCTCTTCCGATTGAATTCTTCTCATCAACTTCACATCATCTGCAAACAGGGACACTTCGGAGTCTATTCCTTCCGTCATGTCGTTCACAAACACAAGAAACAGCACCGGTCCTAGGACTGACCCCTGTGGAACCCCACTCGTCACCGGCGCCCACTCTGACACCTCGCCACGGACCATGACT
>WNWK01003152.1:0-17889 GCA_009830355.1 Cherax destructor
TTTGCTGTGTAGTCTAGCTCAGAATCGCCACTCAGGTAGCTCCAGGATATTTGTGTTCAATAAATTGTTGTGATAAAAACACAGGCCTCATTTCTAGGCTTTATTGAACACAAAATCCATGGTACATGTCTGCAACAGAAGAAAATACATCTAATGACTGCTGCTGCAGGACAGGTGATGTAAGGTGCATATGTCCTCAGAAAAGCTATAGCTACTGGCGACATATTTAAGCTTACCATGTAATCTGCATCACGAATGTATTTGTGTAAGAGCGAGACCACACGCCATGCTGGGCCATCGCCGTACTGTTTGTTGTTATTGTTAGGGGCCCCCTGAGGTGGTGCCGTATTGTGTCCTGCTGAAGCTCTCCACAAGAGCGGTATCACTACAGGGGTAAAGGAGGTTTTGTGTGCGAGGGGCTTGGACTTCCAGCAAGCATGTGTGAGCGTATTTGATAGGAGTGAATGGAGACAAATGGTTTTTAATACTTGATGTGCTGTTGGAGTGTGAGCAAAGTAACATTTATGAAGGGATTCAGGAAAACCGGCAGGCCGGACTTGAGTCCTGGAGATGGGAAGTACAGTGTCTGCACTCTGAAGGAGGGGTGTTAATGTTTCAGTTTTATAACTGTAGTGTAAAGCACCCCTCTGGCAAGACAGTGATGGAGTGAATGATGATGAAAGTTTTTCTTTTTCGGGCCACCCTGCCTTGGTGGGAATCGGCCTATGTGTTAATATAAAATATAAAAAATATAAAAATATAAAATGTAGGTTAGAATCATGGAAGACTGATCTAGTCTACTATAATACATTTTACCAGCTACTAACCTTTAATTCCATATATTTATCGAATCCAATGCCAAGATGTTCAAGGTTTGCTATCATCTCTGTTCCTTTGAAAATTTTGCCGGCACGATCAAAGGCCATATAGTCTGTGAGCTTATCAGAGTTTTTGTTTACCCATTCACTCAAAACATTCAGCATACAGGACTGAAAAAAAATTATTTTCACAAAAGTAGTGTATGCACACATTGCTTGGTAATTAAAAGTACAGTGGTACCCTGAGTTTCGTACTGCTCTTAACTCGAACAATTATGTAAGTGTATTATTGAAAGTGCTTTTATGAGTGTATTTTTGGGGGTCTGAAACAGACTAATCTAATTTACGTTATTCCTTATGGGAACAAATTCGTTCGGTAATGGCACTCGAACAGCCTTCTGGAACAAATAAAGTACGAAATTCGGGGTACCACTGTATTATTATATTCACACGATGTGCCAAACCTACATAGATCATAAAGAACTGCAAGGCTAATGGGAGCTATTTGCCAAGGGTATTGTGAAGGGTCTCTATGGGGAAACAGAAGAATCCTTCCTCTGTAAGCCATGCATGTCATAAGAAGTGAGTAAAATACCGGGAGCAAAGGGCTAGTAACCCCTTCTCTTGAATGTAAAAAGAGAAAAGTTTTACATTTCTTCTTTTTTGGGTCACCCTGCCTTGGTGGGAGATGGCTGCTGTTAAAAAAAAAAATAAGAGGGGTGAAATTGGGAGCTAACAAAGTAGTAAGACAAAGTTGGCATATCAAGTCGGTTTCAATCATGGAGTGTCTACAATGACAGTAGTGCACCCCTGACAATTCTAAGAGATCAGAAATAGTCTCAACGTGTTCTTTGGGTATGGGTGTGCGCATGTTATATACGTACATACATGTACAGTGGTACCTCTACTTACGAGCAGCTCCCAACTCTAACAATTATGTAAGTGCTTTTGTAAGTGTATTTTTGGGGGTCTGAAATGGAATAATCTAATTTTCATTATTTATGGGAACTAATTCCTTCGGTATCGGCACTTGAATAGCCGTCTGGAATGAATTAAGCTCGTTAGTAGAGGTACCACTGTATATGCAAAACCACCACAGGGGGAGTTGAATGATAGCTTTATGCTTTTTGTGTTACAATCAACATATCATCAAAAGCTTACAATGTTGCAGAAAAGAGGAGGTGGTCCAAGCAAATGTGATCACAGGAAGCACGTTTGCTGGAGTGAGGCAGGAGGCAGGAAGTGCCCCCAGGCATACCAATACCCATAGCCAGAAAGACTGAATATTACAGCAATAGAAAAACAGCCAGCCCACAAGCACTGATATTGCAACGATCAAAAATTTGGTCAGACCACGCTATGATATAAATAATTTTACATACAGTGGAACCTCGGCTTACGAACGCCCCCCCATGTGAACTTTTCAGGATATGAAATGTCGTTCGGTCGATTTTTTGCTTCTGGATACGAAAGAAATTTCAGGATGCGTATTTCCCTCTCAAGGGATGTTCCTTAACCCTTTCAGGGTTATTGACGTACTAGTACGGCTTACGCCCTGGGGTTATTGACGTACTAGTACGCCTAAATTGTAGCGCCCTCAAATCAAGCAGAAACAGGCTGTTAGGCCTAGATGTGATAGAATGGGTCTGTGCGGTCAGTGTGCACAGTATAAAAAATTTCCTGCACCACACAGTGCATAATGAGGAAAAAAAAAACTCTGACCGTGTTTTTGGTTTAAAACAGCGACTTTGCAGTCTATTTTCGTATGGTATTTATTGATGTATTCTCGTTTTCTTGGTCTCATTTGATAGATTGGAATATATATTACAGAAATAGAGATGATTTTGATTGGTTTGACAAAGACAAGTACCTTGAAATTGAGCTCAAAGTAGCGAAAATGTTCGATTTTTGACGATGTTCAAGAGTAAACAAATCACACCATGCATCCAATACACATCAACTGGCGAGTCTAATATTCATGCACAAGTGCTCTAATATTATTTATACCATTTTTACAATGATGCAGTTGTATACATAACAGTAAATCTTCTATTTATTTGTGAGAATAAAAATTCAAAATGAAAAGCAAAAGTAATGTAAGAGGGGCCTGGAAACGTGACTAATGAACAGAGAAGATGTTATTTTAGTGCCAGGAATGTCTGCCTTGTTTATTCTGGACCCTATTTTGAAATTGGCATCGTTTGAAATTTGTGTGAAATTGGCCAAATTGCCATTTTCTGACCACTATTTTGGGTAGTTGTAATTGGTAAATAGGCGGTTTTTTGTACTCAATCGATAGAAGAAATGGAGTTCTAACAAAATAGCTATAATTTTAGTTGACTGAAACATTGGAATTTGCCGAAAATAGGGCTCAAATTGGGCGAAATCGCCGATGCGTAAGTGTCATGGCTACCGCTAACTTCGCGAAAGCATAATTCCGTTAGTTTTCGATCAAATTTCATAATTTTTGTGGCGTTATGATCGGAAAAAGATTCTCTATCCTTTCATAAGAAAAATAATTTTTTTTTTAAATTCTTGGACCCTGAGAACGAGTTTCGAAGACCCCCCTTGGACCCTGAAAGGGTTAAATAAATAAAATATTTATTTCTTTGCAAAGGTTACAATGTGTGTTTACATATCATATGATTGGAGCAAAGAAAGCCACTATCATAATAATAATATAATAATAATACAGTGGACCCTTGGTTTTCGTGAGTCTTGATTATTGGCAACTTTTTTCGTCAAAATATAGGCTTGGTTTTTGTGATTTGCCTTGGATTTCGGCAGTGGTACAGTACATGTCCCAGTGGCCCCACGCACACAAAGCCTGCCACAGATGCACTCAGCGCCAGTTTGGTATTGTTTATTGGTGAGTGAGCATCACACCCTGCATTCATATGAAACATTTCACAATGTAATCCAGTGTGTTTTGTGCTTGCAACTGCTAAATAAGACACCATGGCCCCCAAAGAAAGCTCCTAGTGCCAGGCCTTTGGTAAAGAAGGTGAGAAACGCGATAGAATTAAAAAAAGAAATCATAGAGAAATATGAAAGTGACGTATGTGTGGCTGATCTTGCCAGAATGTATGGGAAGCCCCATTTAACCATCACATCCATCGTGGGGAAGAAAAAGGAAATCAAGGAAGCCAATGTTGCGAAAGGGGTAAATGTGATAACGAAACAGAGGTCACAAACGGTCGAACATATGGAGAAATTGTTGTTGTTGTGGATCCAGCAAAAACAATTAGCAGGAGATAGCGTTGTGCAGTCGATAATTTGCAAAAAGGCGAGGCAGTAGCATGCCGATCCCGTAAAGAAAATGCCTGGAACAAGTGCTGATGTTAGTGAATTTAAGGCCAGCAAAGGCTGGTTCGAAAATTTCAAGAAGCGAAGTGGCATACACAGTGTTGCAAGGCATGGTGAGGAAGGAAGTTCAGATAAACGTGCGGCTGAAAAATTCATGCATGAATTCAAGGAGTGCAAAGAGGCTGATGGATTCCTACCCCAAGTGTTCAATTGTGACGAAACAGGCCTCTTTTGGAAGAAAATGCCAAAGAGAACCTATATCATGTAGGAGGAAAAGACACTGCCAGGACACAAGCCAATGAAAGACAGGCTAATGCTCTTGTTCTGTGGTAATGCTAGTGGGGATTTAAAAGTGAAGCCTTTACTGGTGTATCACTCTGAAAATCCCAGTGTGTTCAAGAAAAACAGTGTCGCCAAGAGTAAATTGTGTGTGATGTGGAAGGCTAACAACAATAAGGCATAGGTCACAAGGAAAATTTTCCTTGATTGGTTCAATGAAGTGTTTGGCACGTGTGAAAAAATACCTCCTGGAAAATAAATTGGAACTCAAGTGCCTCCTGGTAATGGACAATGCTCCTGCTCATCCTCCAGACTTGGATGACGAAATGTTGGAGGAGTTTAGTTTCATTATTGTGAAGTTCTTGCCCCTAATACCACTCCTCTCATCCAGCCCATGGACCAGCAGATCATTTCAAACTTCAAAAAACTCTACACCAAAGCAATGTTTCAAAGATGCTTTGACGTGACCTTGGACACTGAATTGACCTTAAGAGAGTTCTGGAAGGATCACTTCAATATCCTCAATTGCATAACCATTATAGATAAGGCTTGGCAGGGAGTGACTTCCAGGACGATAAACTCTGCTTGGAGAAAATTGTAGCCAGAATGTGTCCAACAGAAGGATTTTGAAGGGTTTGGGGCTGACCCTGATGACCCTATGCCTGTTGTGGAATGTATTGGGGAATTCCATTGGATTGGATGTGTGTGGCGAGGATGTGGAAGAGTTGGTGGAGGACCACAGTGAAGAACTAACCACTGAAGAGCTGAAAGAGCTTCATCTGCAACAGCAACAGACCACAGCTCAGGAAATTGCTTCAGAGGAAGAGGAAGAGAGATGGAAGAAGGTGCCTTTTTCAAAGATTAAGGACATTTTTGCGCAGTGGAGTGAGGTGCAAACATTTGTGGAGGAACATCGCCCTGACAAAGCTCTTGCGAGCCGTGTCGGCAACATGTACAATGACAATGCCATGTCCCATTTTAGGCAAATCAGAGAGAGATGCCAGAAACAGAGCTCTCTGGAACAATATTTTGTGCAACAGGGGTCATGACTCTCAAGCTGGTCCTACTTCCATTAAAACACAAAGAAGGGAAGTAACCCCGGATAAGGACTATGTACCCGAAGTCTTTATGGAAGGTGATTTCCCTTCCAAACAATAGTAACTTCTCCCTATCCCCTCCTCCAGTCTTCCATACACCAACACGAGTCTTCACTAAAGGTGTAATATTATTGCTTTACTATATTGATTTGTCATTGTTTTCTGTATGTAAATCTATATTTAATCTAAAAAAAATTATTTTTTGTTAATACTTTTGGGTGTCTGGAATGGATTAATTGGATTACATTATTTTTTAGGGGAAAATAGTTTTGGTTTCCGGCAGACTCTCAGGAACGGATTAATCACGAAAACCAAGGGTCTACTGTATAATATATAATTATACGTATACGTAATAATAATGTACTATAATAATAATTATAATAATAGACGTTTTTGAAAGGCTGTCACTAGATGGCAGTGAATACCTCAACTATGCGGGAGCAGTTATGGCCGCCTCCACTTGTCACAATGACATATTTTATTCATTCTAGAGTTAGTTAGTTACCATTTTGTCCTAGGCACATGTCAATTAGACACTAGGCCTGTTGTATGTATGTGTGTGTATGTGTGTGTAAGGAAACACTTCGAAATGTTTCTGCCCCACCGGGAATTGAACCCGGCCCCTCCGTGCGTGAAGCAAGAGCTTTACCACTGGGCCACCGGGGGCGTAGAGTGAGTGTGTGTGTGTGTGTGTGTGTGTGTTGTGTGTGTGTGTGTGTGTGTGTGTGTGTGTGTGTGTGTGTGTGTGTGTATGTATGTATGTATGTATGTATGTGTGTGTGTGTGTGTATATATATATATATATATATATATATATATATATATATATATATATATATATATATATATATATGCAACACAACCACTATGAAAAATAGAGGAATTCCTCAATTTTTCATAGTGGTTGTCTTGCATATTTTGATATCACCTGTTTACTGTGATCTTTTTGCATATTTTTTTTTTTTTTTTTTCAACAAGTCGGCCGTCTCCCACCGAGGCAGGGTGACCCAAAAGAAGAAAATCCCCAAAAGAAAAAAATTTCATCATCATTCAACACTTTCACCACACTCATACATAATCACTGTCTTTGCAGAGGAGCTCAGATACTACAGCTGAGAAAAGTCCCTCCCAGCTGTCACTATCTCAGACCCCTCCTTTAAAGTGCAGGCATTGTACTTCCCATTTCCAGGACTCAAGTCCAACTAAATCAATTAACTGGTTTCCCTGAATCCCTTCACAAAATGTTACCCTGCTCACACTCCAACAGATCGTCATGTCCCAAAAACCATTCATCTCCATTCACTCCTATCTAACACGCTCACACACGCTTGCTGGAAGTCCAAGCCCTCGCCCACAAAACCTCCTTTACCCCTTCCCTCCAACCTTTTCTAGGACTGACCCTACCCGCCTTCCTTCCCTACAGATTTATACGCTCTCCAAGTCATTCTACTTTGATCCATTCTCTCTAAATGACCAAACCACCTCAACAACCCCTCTTCAGCCCTCTGACAAATACTTTTAGTAACTCCACACCTTCTCCTAATTTCCACATTCTGAATTTTCTGCATAATATTTACCACACATTGCCCTTAGACAGGACATCTCCACTGCCTCCAGCCTCCTCCTCGCTGCAGCATTTGCAACCCATGCTTCACACCCATATAAGAGTGTTGGTACCACTATACTTTGTACATTCCCTTCTTTGCCTCCATGGATAACGTTTTTGTCTCCATAGATACCTCAATGCACCACTCACCTTTTTCCTTCATCAATTCTATGGTTAACCTCATCCTTCATAAACCCATCCGCTGACAGGTCAACTCCCAAATATCTGAAAACATTTACTTCTTCCATAATCCTCTCTCCAATGTGATATCCAATTTTTCTTTATTTAAATCGTTTGATACCCTCATCACCTTACTCTTATCTATGTTCACTTTTAACTTTCTACCTTTACACCCTCTCCCAAACTCGTCCCCTAACCTTTGCAACTTTTCTTTAGAATCTCCCATAAGCACAGTATCATCAGCAAAAGTAACTGTGTCAACTCCCATTTGCATTTAATTCTCCATAATTTAATCCCACCCTCTCCCCAACACCCCAGCATTTACATCTTTTACAACCCCATCTATAAATATATTAAACAACCATGGTGACATTACACATCCCTGTCTAAGACCTACTTTTACTGGGAAGTAATCTCCTCTCTCCTACACACCCTAACCTGAGCCTCACTATCCTCATAAAAACTCTTTACAACCTTCAGTAACTTACTACCTATTCCATACACTTGCAACATTTGCCACATTGCTCCCCTATCCACTCTATCATATGCCTTTTCTAAATCCATAAATGCAATAAAACTTCTCTACCTTTATCTAAATATTTTTTTTTTTTTTTTTATTAACACATCGGCGATTCCCACCAAGGCAGGGTGGCCCGAAAAGAAAAACTTTCATCATCATTCACTCCATCACTGTCTTGCCAGAAGGGTGCTTTACACTACAGTTATAAAACTGCAACATTAACACCCTCCTTCAGAGTGCCGGCACTGTACTTCCCATCTCCAGAACTCAAGTCCGGCCTGCCGGTTTCCTGAATCCCCTTTATAAATGTTACTTTGCTCACACTCCAACAGCACGTCAAGTATTAAAAACCATATGCCTCCATTCACTCCTATCAAATACGCTCACACATGCTTGCTGGAAGTCCAAGCCCTCGCACACAAAACTTCCTTTACCCCTCCCTCCAACCTTTCCTAGGCCGACCCCTACCCCGCCTTCCCTCCACTACAGATTTATACACTCTCGAAGTCACTCTGTCTCGTTCCATTCTCTCTACATGTCCAAACCACCTCAACAACCCCTCCTCAGCTCTCTGGACAATCGTTTTGGTAATCCCGCACCTCCTCCTAATTTCCAAACTCGAATTCTCTGCATTATATTCACACCACACATTGACCTCAGACATGACATCTCCATTGCCTCCAGCCTTCTCCTCGTTGCAACATTCATCACCCATGCTTCACACCCATATAAGAGCGTTGGTATAACTATACTCTCATACATTCCCTCTTTACTTCCATGGACAAGGTTCTTTGTCTCAACAGACTCCGAAGTGCTCCACTCACCCTTTTCCCCTCATCAATTCTATGATTCACCTCATCCTTCATAGACCCATCCGCCGACATGTCCACTCCCAAATATCTGAATACATTCACCTCCTCCATACTCTCTCCCTCCAATCTGATATCTAATCTTTCGTCACCTATTCTTTTGTTATCCTCATCACCTTACTCTTTCCTATATTCACTTTCAATTTTCTTCTTTTACACACCCTACCAAATTCATCCACCAACCTCTGCAGCTTCTCTTCAGAATCTCCCAAAAGCACAGTGTCATCAGCAAAAAGCAACTGCGACAACTCCCACTTTGTATTTGCTTCTTTATCTTTTAGCCCAACACCTCTTGCCAAGACCCTCGCATTCACTTCTCTTACAACCCCATCTATAAATATATTGAACAACCACGGTGACATCACACATCCTTGTCTAAGGCCCACTTTTACTGGAAATAGTCCCTTCCCTCCTACACACTCTAACCTGAGCCTCACTATCCTCATAAAAACTCTTCACTGCTTTCAGTAACCTTCCTCCTATTCCATACACCTGCAACATCTGCCACATTGCCCCCTATCTACCCTATCATACGCCTTTTCCAAATCCATAAATGCCACAAAAACATCTTTACCCTTATCCAAATACTGTTCACCTATATGTTTCACTGTAAACACTTGGTCTCACACCCCTACCTTTCCTAAAGCCCCTTGTTCATCTGCTATCCTGCTTTCTGTTTTACTCTTAATTCTTTCAATAATAACTCTACCATACTCTTTACCAGGTACACTCAACAGACTTATTCCCTATAATTTTTGCACTCTCTTTTGTCCCCTTTGCCTTTATACAAAGGAACAATACACGCTCTCTGCCAATCCCTAGGTACCTTACCCTCTTCCATACATTTATTAAATAATAGCACCAACCACTCCAAAATTATATCCCCACCTGCTTTTAACATTTCTATCTTTATCCCATCAATCCCAGCTGCCTTACCCCCTGTAAACGCTTGATCTACACATCCCCTACCCACTCTAAAGCCTCCTTGCTCATCTGCAATCGTACTCTCTGTCTTACCTCTAATTCTTTCAATAATAACCCTGCCATACACTTTACCTGGTATACTCAGTAAACTTATTCCCCTATATATATATATATAATATTTTTTTTTTTTTCAACAAGTTGGCCGTCTCCCACCGAGGCAGGGTGACCCAAAAAGAAAGAAAATCCCCAAAAAGAAAATACTTTCATCATCATTCAACACTTTCACCACACTCATACATAATCACTGTCTTTGCAGAGGAGCTCAGATACGACAGCTGAGAAAAGTCCCTCCCAGCTGTCACTATCTCAGACCCCTCCTTTAAAGTGCAGGCATTGTACTTCCCATTTCCAGGACTCAAGTCCAACTAAATCAATTAACTGGTTTCCCTGAATCCCTTCACAAAATGTTACCCTGCTCACACTCCAACAGATCGTCATGTCCCAAAAACCATTCGTCTCCATTCACTCCTATCTAACACGCTCACACATGCTTGCTGGAAGTCCAAGCCCTCGCCCACAAAACCTCCTTTACCCTTCCCTCCAACCTTTTCTAGGACGACCCTACCCCGCCTTCCTTCCCCTACAGATTTATACGCTCTCCAAGTCATTCTACTTTGATCCATTCTCTCTAAATGACCAAATCACCTCAACAACCCCTCTTCAGCCCTCTGACAAATACTTTTAGTAACTCCACACCTTCTCCTAATTTCCACATTCCGAATTTTCTGCATAATATTTACACCACACATTGCCCTTAGACAGGACATCTCCACTGCCTCCAGCCTCCTCCTCGCTGCAGCATTTGCAACCCATGCTTCACACCCATATAAGAGTGTTGGTACCACTATACTTTCGTACATTCCCTTCTTTGCCTCCATGGATAACGTTTTTGTCTCCACAGATACCTCAATGCACCACTCACCTTTTTCCTTCATCAATTCTATGGTTAACCTCATCCTTCATAAACCCATCCTCTGACACGTCAACTCCAAAATATCTGAAAACATTTACTTCTTCCATAATCCCTCTCTCCAATGTGATATCCAATTTTTCTTTATTTAAATCGTTTGATACCCTCATCACCTTACTCTTATCTATGTTCACTTTTAACTTTCTACCTTTACACACTCTCCCAAACTCGTCCACTAACCTTTGCAACTTTTCTTT
The DNA here is from genome assembly GCA_009830355.1 of Cherax destructor. Classification (NCBI taxonomy): domain Eukaryota; kingdom Metazoa; phylum Arthropoda; class Malacostraca; order Decapoda; family Parastacidae; genus Cherax; species Cherax destructor. Next base: position 10,827 of record WNWK01003152.1, read on the forward strand.
AGAATCTCCCATAAGCACAGTATCATCAGCAAAAGTAACTGTGTCAACTCCCATTTTGCATTTAATTCTCCATAATTTAATCCCACCCCTCTCCCCAACACCCTAGCATTTACTTCTTTTACAACCCCATCTATAAATATATTAAACAACCATGGTGACATTACACATCCCTGTCTAAGACCTACTTTTACCGGGAAGTAATCTCCCTCTCTCCTACACACCCTAACCTGAGCCTCACTATCCTCATAAAAACTCTTTACAGCCTTCAGTAACTTACTACCTATTCCATACACTTGCAACATTTGCCACATTGCTCCCTATCCACTCTATCATATGCCTTTTCTAAATCCATAAATGCAATAAAAACTTCTCTACCTTTATCTAAATACTGTTCACATATATGCTTCACTGTAAACACTTGATCTACACATCCCTACCCACTCTAAAGCCTCCTTGCTCATCTGCAATCCTACTCTCTGTCTTACCTCTAATTCTTTCAATAATAACCCTGCCATACACTTTACCTGGTATACTCAGTAAACTTATTCCCTATAATTTTTACACTCTCTTTATCCCCTTCCCTTTATATAAAGGAACTATACATGCTCTCTGCCAATCCCTAGGTACCTTCCCTCTTTCATACATTTATTAAACAAAAATACCAACCACTCCAGCACTATATCCCCCTGCTTTTAACATTTCTGTCATGATTCCGTCAATTCCAGCTGCTTTACCCCTTTCATTCTACGTAATGCCTCACGCACCTCCCCACACTCACATCCTGCTCTTCTTCACTCCTAAACGATGTTGTACCTCCCTGGCCAGTACATGAAATTACCGCCTCCTTTTTTCATCGACATTTAAAAGTTCCTCAAAATATTCCCGCCATCTACCCAATACCTCCAGCTCCCCATCTACTAACTCCCCTACTCTGTTTTTAACTGACAAATCCATTCGTTCCCTAGGCTTTCTTACCTTGTTTATCTCACTCCAAAATTTTTTCTTGTTTTCAGCAAAATTTCTTGACAGAGCCTCTCCCATTCTTTCATCCGCTCTTCTTTTGCACTCTCTCACCACTCTCTTCACCTATAATATATATATATATATATAATATATATATATATATATATATATATAATATTTTTATTAACACATGGCGATTCACCAAGGCAGGGTGGCCCGAAAAAAAAACTTTCATCATCATTCACTCCATCACTGTCTTGCCAGAAGGGTGCTTTACACTACAGTTATAAAACTGCAACATTTACACCTCCTTCAGAGTGCCGCACTGTACTTCCCATCTCCAGAACTCAAGTCCGGCCTGCCGTTCCTGAATCCTTCATAAATGTTACTTGCTCACACTCCAACAGCACGTCAAGTATTAAAACCATAGCCTCCATTCATCATAAATACGCTCACTGTTGTGGAAATCCAAGCCCTCGCAACAAATTTCTTACCCTCCTCCAACTTTCTAGGCCGACCCTACCCGCCTTCCCTCCACTACAGATTTATACACTCGAGTCACTCTGTCTCGTTCCATTCTCTCACATGTCCAAACCACCTCAACAACCCTCCTCAGCTTGGACAATCGTTTGGTAATCCCGCACCTCCTCCTAATTTCCAAACTCCGAATTCTCTGCATTAATTCACACCACACATTGACCTCAGAATGCATCTCCACTGCCTCCAGCCTTCCCCTCGTTGCAACATTCATCACCCATGCTTCACACCCATATAGAGCGTTGGTATAACTATACTCATACATTCCCTCTTTACTTCCATGGACAAGGTTCTTGTCTCCACAGACTCCAAGTGCTCCACTCACCTTTTCCCTCATCAATTCTATGATTCACCTCATCCTTCATAGATCCATCCACCGACATGTCCACTCCCAAATATCTGAATACATTCACCTCCTCCATACTCTCTCCCTCCAATCTGATATCCAATCTTTCGTCACCTATTCTTTTGTTATCCTCATCACCTTACTCTTTCCTATATTCACTTTCAATTTTCTTTTTTTACACACCCTACCAAATTCATCCACCAACCTCTGCAGCTTCTCTTCAGAATCTCCCAAAAGCACAGTGTCATCAGAAAAAAGCAACTGTGACAACTCCCACTTTGTATTTGCTTCTTTATCTTTTAGCCCAACACCTCTTGCCAAGACCTCGCATTCACTTCTCTTACAACCCCATCTATAAATATATTGAACAACCACGGTGACATCACACATCCTTGTCTAAGGCCCACTTTTCTGGGAAATAGTCCCTTCCTCCTACACACTCTAACCTGAGCCTCACTATCCTCATAAAACTCTTCACTGCTTTCAGTAACCTTCCTCCTATTCCATACACCTGCAACATCTGCCACATTGCCCCCTATCTACCCTATCATACGCCTTTTCCAAATCCATAAATGCCAAAAACATCTTTACCCTTATCCAAATACTGTTCACCTATATGTTTCACTGTAAACACTTGGTCTACACACCCCTACCTTTCCTAAAGCCCCTTGTTCATCTGCTATCCTGCTTTCTGTTTTACTCTTAATTCTTTCAATAATAACTCTACCATACACTTTACCAGGTACACTCAACAGACTTATTCCCCTATAATTTTTGCACTCTCTTTGTCCCCTTTGCCTTTATACAAAGGAACAATACACGCTCTCGCCAATCCCTAGGTACCTTACCCTCTTCCATACATTTATTAAATAATAGCACCAACCACTCCAAAATTATATCCCCACCTGCTTTAACATTTCTATCTTTATCCCATCAGTCCCAGCTGCCTTACCCTTTCATTCTACCCACTGCCTCACTAACTTCCCCCTACACCCACAACTGGTCTTCCACACTCCTACAAGATGTTATTCCTCCTTGCCCTACACACGAAATCACAGCTTCCTGTCTTCATCAACATTTAACAAATCCTCAAAATATTCTCTCCATCTTCCCGATACTCTAACTCTCCATTTAATAACTCTCTCTCCTATTTTTAACTGTCAAATCCATTTGTTCTCTAGGCTTCCTCAACTTATTAATCTCATTCCAAAACTTTTTCTTATTTTCAACAAAATTTGCTGATAACATCTCACCCACTTCTCATCTGCTCTCTTTACATTGCTTCACCACTCTTTAACCTCTCTTTCTCTCCATATACTCTTCCCTCCTTGCATCACTTCTACTTTGTAAAACCTCTCATATGCTAACTTTTCTCCCTTACTACTCTCTTTACATCATCATTCCACCTAATCGCTCCTCTTCCCTCCCGCACCCACTCGCCTGTAACCACAAACTTCTGCTGAACACTCTAACACTACATTTTTAAATCTACCCCATACATTTTCGACCCCATTGCCTACACTCTTACTAGCCCATCTATCCTCCAATAGTTGTTTATATCTTACCCTAACTGCCTCCTCTTTAGTTTATAAACCTTCACCTCTCTTTACTTACTGATTCTATTTTCCTTGTATCCCATCTACCTTTACTCCCACTGTAGCTATAACTAAAAAGTGATCTGATATATCTGTAGCCCTCTATAAACATGTACATCCTGAAGTCTACTCAACAGTCTTTTATCTACCAATACATAGTCCAACAAACTACTGTCATTACGCCCTACATCATATCTTGTATACTTATTTATCCTCTTTTCTTAAAATATGTATTACCTATAACTAAACCCTTTCTATACAAAGTTCAATCAAAGGGCTCCCATTATCATTTACACCTGGCACCCCAAACTTACCTACTACACCCTCTCTGCATGTTTCTCCACTTTAGCATTTAGGTCCCCTACCACAATTACTCTCTCATTTGGTTCAAAAGTTCCTATACATTCGCTAACATCTCCCAAAATCTCTCTCCTCTTACACTCCTCTCTTCTCCAGGTGCATACACGCTATTATGACCCACTTTTCGCATCCGACCCTTATTTTAATCCACATAATCTTGAATTTACACATTTATATTCCTCTTTCCTTCCATAACTGATCCTTCAACATTATTGCTACCCCTTCCTTAGCTCTAACTCTCTCAGATACTCCTGACTTAATCCCATTTATTTCTCCCCACTGAAACTCGCCACCCCTTCAGCTTTGTTTCGCTTAGGGCCAGGACATCCAACTTCTTTTCATTCATAACATCGGCAATCATCTCTTTCTTATCATCCGCACTACATCCACGCACATTCAGACAACCCAATTTTATAAAGTTTTTCTTCTTCTCGTTTTTAGTAGATTTGTACAGGAGAAGGGGTCTACTAGCCCATTGCTCCCGGCATCTTAGTCGCCTCATACGACACGCATGGCTTACGGAGGAAAGATTCTTTTCCACTTCCCCATGGACAATAGAGAAAATAAAAGGAACAAGAGCTATTAGCTATTATATATATATATATATAATATATATATATATATATATATATAATATACAGTGAACCCTCGGTTAACGAATACCCCGGAAATCGTGCAATTATGTAAGTATAATTTTGTAAGTTCTTGTGGAAGTGTATTTTTGGGGTCAGAAATAGACTAACCTACGTGAAATTTTTCCTTAAGGGAGTAAATTGTTCGGTAATGGCACTTGAGCAGACTTCAGGAGTGAAGTTTTACGAAACTCGGGGTCCACTGTATACATATGTATATATAATATATATATATATATATATATATATATATATATATATATATATATATATATATATATATATTCTTTCTTTTTTTCAACACGTGCGTTCCACCGGGGGTGGCCCAAATGAAAAACGAAAGTTTCCATTTTACATTTACTAATATATACAGGAGAAGGGTACAGCCCCTTGCTCCCAGCTTTTTAGTCGCCTCTACAGCATGGCTTACGGAGGAAGAATTCTGTTCCACTTCCCCATGGAGATAAGAGGAAATAAGAACAAGAACTAGTAAGAAAATAGAAGAAAACCCAGAGGGTGTGATAATATGCTTGTACATGAATGTAGTGTGACCTAAGTGTAAATAGAAGTAGCAAGATGTCCTGAAATCTTGCATGTTTATGAGACAGAAAAAAACACCAGCAATCCTACCATCATGTAAAACAGTTTCAGGTTTCTGTTTCACAGTCACCTGGCAGGATGGTAGTACCTCCTGGTGGTATGCTGTCTACCAACCTACTATACCTATAATATATATATATATATATATATATATATATATATATATATATATATATATATATATAATATATATATATATATATAATATATATATATATATAATATATATATATATATAATATATATATATATCCTAGGTAGTAGGTTGGTAGACAGCAACCACCAGGAGATACTACCGTCCTGCCAAGTGAGTGTAAAACGAAAGCCTGTAATTGTTTTACATGATGGTAGGATTGCTGGTGTCTTTTTCTATCTCATAAACATGCAAGATTTCAGGTACATCTTGCTACTTCTACTTACACTTAGGTCACACTACACATTCATGTACAAGCATATATATATCACACCCCTCTGGGTTTTCTTCTATTTTCTTACTAGTTCTTGTTCTTATTTCCTCTTATCTCCATGGGGAAGTGGAACAGAATTCTTCCTCCGTAAGCCATGCGTGTCGAAGAGGCGACTAAATGCCGGGAGCAAGGGCTAGTAACCCTTCTCCTGTATATATTACTAAATGTAAAAGAGAAAACTTTCGTTTTTCATTTTGGGCCACCCCGCTTCGGTGGGAAACGGCCGACGTGTTGAAAGAAAGAATATATATATATAATATATATATATATATATAATTATAGGTAGTAGGTTGGTAGACAGCAACCACCCAGGGAGGTACTTACATCCTGCCAGGTGACTGTGAAACAGAAACCTGAAACTGTTTTACATGATGGTAGGATTGCTGGTGTCTTTTTTCTGTCTCATAAACATGCAAGATTTCAGGTACGTCTTGCTACTTCTATTTACACTTAGGTCACACTACGCAAACATGTACACGTTTATGTATACACACTCATCTGAGTTTTCTTTGATTTTATCTTAATAGTTCTTGTTCTTATTGCTTTTCCCTTTCATATCCATGGGGAAGTGGAATAAGAATCTTTCCTCCGTAAGCCATGCGTGTTGTAAAAGTCAACTAAAATGCCGGGAACAATGGGCTAGTAACCCCTTTTCCTGTATAGCTTACTAAAAAGAAGAAGAAGAAAACCGTCAAAGTGGGATGTTTGAATGTGCGTCGATGTTGTGCGAATGATAAGAAAGAGATGATTGTAGATGTTATGAATGAAAAGAAGCTGGATGTCCTGGCTTTAAGTGAGACAAAGCTGAATAGGGTAGGAGAGTTTCAGTGGGGAGAAATAAATGGGATTAGATCAGGGGTTTCAAATAGAGTTAGAGCTAAAGAAGGCAAAGAAGGGAATGTACGAATGTATAGTGGTACCAACACTCTTATATGGGTGTGAAGCATGGGTTGCAAATGCTGCAGCGAGGAGGCGGCTGGAGGCAGTGGAGATGTCCTGTCTAAGGGCAATGTGTGGTGTAAATATTATGCAGAAAATTCGGAATGTGGAAATTAGGAGAAGGTGTGGAGTTGGTAGTAGGTTGGTAGACAGCAACCACCCAGGGAGGTACTACCGTCCTGCCAGGTGACTGTGAAACAGAAACCTGAAACTGTTTTACATGATGGTAGGATTGCTGGTGTCTTTTTTCTGTCTCATAAACACGCTGGATAACAGGTATATCTAGCTACTTCTACTTACACTTTAGGTCACACTACACTGGCATACACATGCATATATATACATACACACATCTAGGTTTTTCTTCTTTTTCTTAATAGCTCTTGTTCCTTTTATTTTCTCTATTGTCCATGGGGAAGTGGAAAAGAATCTTTCCTCCGTAAGCCATGCGTGTCGTATGAGGCGACTAAGATGCCGGGAGCAATGGGCTAGTAACCCCTTCTCCTGTACAAATCAACTAAAAACGACAAGAAGAAAAACTTTATAAAATTGGGTTGTCTGAATGTGCGTGGATGTAGTGCGGATGATAAGAAAGAGATGATTGCCGATGTTATGAATGAAAAG